>JAJQKJ010002154.1:0-105844 GCA_029574335.1 Rana kukunoris | reverse complement strand
GGGGGACTCAATGGTGTGGGGGGGGGACTCTGGCTGGGGTGGGGGGGGGGGGACTCTGGCTGCAACGTGTGGGGGGGGGGGACTCTGGCTGTGGTGTGGGGGGGGGGACTCTGGCTGCATTGTGTGGGGGGGGGACTCTGGCTGAAACGTGTGGGTGGGGGGGCTGGCTGCTCTTGTGGGGGGGGGGTGTGGGTGTGGGGGGGTGGGACTACTGGCTGACCATTGTGTGGGGGGGGGGGGGACTTGGCTGGCTAATGTGTGGGGGGGGGACTCGCTCCATTGTGTGGGGGTTGTGGGGGGCGGGGGGGGGGGGGGGGGGTCTGGGGGTGGGGGGGGGGGGGGGGTTGGTGGGTGGGGGGGGGGTGGAGGGGGGGGGGGGGGGGGGGGGGGGGTCTGGGGGGGGGGGGGGGGGGGGGGGGTGGCTGGTGTTTGGGGGGGGGGGGGGTGTGGGGGGGGGGGGTGGGGGGTGTGGGGGGTGGTGGGGCTGGATTGTGTGGGGGGGGGGGGGCTACCTGGTGTGGGGGTGGTGTGTGGGGGGGGGGGGGGGGGACTCTGGCTACCATTGTGTGGGGGGGGGGGGGGTGGCTACCATTGTGGCTGGGGGGGGGCTACATTGTGTGGGGGGGGGACTCTGGCTACCATTGTGTGGGGAGGGGACTCTGGCTACACATTGTGTGGGGGGGGGGACTCTGGGCTACCATTGTGTGGGGGGACGGGGGGGGGACCATTAATGGGGGCGGGACTGGCTGGAAAATGGGGACATTTTGCTGTATTGGTAGACCTGGGCAGGCTGCATTTTTGGGCCAACTTCTACATAAAACATGTAAAGGGTAATTTCATGAGATTTATGAGGGCATGTCTAGGGGCGGGATTAGGATGCGCGCAGGACATGGTAGGGGTTGGGCGGAGCAACTGGTGGCAAGTATGCACTGAGGCTGGCTAGTAGCTCAGGATTTGAAATTTTGTGAGCCCTGCCTGTTAGGGTGGGGGATTTAAACATGCTCGAAAAATAAAGTATGCTACCAACCACAAAGACTTTAACACATAGAAAATAACTTTTATTTCCTTAGAGGGGACAAATTTGGCTCAAATGTAGAAAACAAATTATGTCAGACTAACCTTCTGAAATGACTCTGATGACATACAGATTGCAGATGAGAAGGCCTTTTAATTCATATGCGTCCAGTCTGTTTATAATGGGACACGCTGCTTTTAGTGGAGCTTCTCCGCATCTAAAGAGATCATTAAACAATGAGATAACCTTGGCTACATGTTATTGTTTCTATATGTGTTTTCTAACTATGGTTAGTTTGGATTTCTAAAACAGTTTTCAAAACAATTTATAAAAATGTAGCACAGAAAGGTGACTAGAAGTAGACAAAGAAAACTGTAGAATTGTCGTTCTTTACTTTGACAGACACAATTTTAATTTTTTTTATGCAATTCTAACAGGCTACATTTCCCTTGATGGAGGTATTCCAAGGTCACCTACTGTAGTGCACTAATGGTCTGATAACTACAATAAGGACCTAATTGTATGAAAGTAAAGTGCCCTATCCTGTTAGACATAAAATAGCAGTAAGAAAAGAAAATGTAGCTAGATGAATACATTTTGGGACTGATTTACTTAAACTGGAGAGTGCAAAATCTGGTGCAGCTGTGCGTGGCAGCCAATCAGCTTCTAACTTCAGCTTGTGTAATTAAACTATGAATAAAAAACCTGGAAGCTGATTGTTTTTATGCAGAGCTGCATCAGATTTTGTACTTTCTAGTTATAGTAAAATCATCCCTTTTAAGATGCAAGCTTTCAGGAACACTTAAATGCCCTTTTAAGCTTGTACCTTAAAATATTGTCAGGGCTGGGCTCTCGGCCCTCCCTTCTCAGCTCTCAGGTTGCTCAGCTGTTGGTTAATTGCCAGTACTCTTCGTTCCACTGTGGCTCACCTGGTGATCATTTCCTGCTCATCAATCCAGCCTACAGTCAGCCCCTTCTGGGTATTGAAACTGCCTGGTTTATTTTTTCCTATGCCTTCGCCTTGGTCAAACATATCAAAAAAACTCTCTGCTGTGTTCCTGTTGAAGATTTGCCTGGCTGATGTCCCTTTTGGTTCCTGATCCTGTCTGCTGCTTCTGACTGTGCTGATATCTGGCTTCCTGATTTTACTGGATTGTTCTGACTACCCGCTTTGGCTACCATACCCTGGCTATGTTTTGACTAAGTTTTCTATTTGTAAATTTTTTTTGCATTATATTAAAATCTGTGATTTTAATTGAATTTTCTGTCTGATTTGTGGTTCCTGACAAATATATGCAAATTCTATGGTGATCAGGTCTCTATACAGGATACTCTGAAATAACACTTATCAGACATCAACAGCATCACTTCAGTCAATATCTAAGTGAACGTTCTTGCCAATTAATTACAAAAACATGGTCGCGATGAAAAGTAAAGTCATGCCAACTGTGTAAAAAAGGTTCCACTGCCTTCTTTACATTTTCATTATTCATGCTTTGTTCATTCATTCCATCAGATCATAAATTGATCCCGCGGGAGTCCTCTCTTTTCATTATGCAGCCATGGAAAAAGAACTAAACCCTTGTGAGATAAAAACAGAAATTCATTGTAAAAAGTTATTTTTAAAGTCAGTGCATGTGTGTTTGCTCTCCCATATTCTGTTTTCACACAATTGTAAACAGGCTTTTATTAAACTTCATTTTAAAGCCAAAGCTTTCTTTTAGCTTTGGCTAGATATAGGAATGGTTAATATCCCAGTCATTTTTATTTATTTTGCAGTTTGTATCCTGTTCTAAAGACTTAAAGGATCCTAAAAAGGAATTTTTTTTTTTTTTTTAGCTAAATAGCTTCCTTTACCTTACTGCAGTACTGGTTTCATGTCCTTATTGTTAGTTTTTGCCAGATTCATTTTAAAAAACAAAACACTGCCCTGGATTTGTTTTTGTTCTGTGTGTCTATTTCTACTTTGCAGAAACATGAAGCCAGTTCAAAAGTGAAACTAACCTGCAGACATTATATGATTGATTTTTATCTATTTTTCCATCATTTTGAAAAGGAATCAGTTAACTTTTATGTCTCTATACCCTGTAAACAGTAATTTCAGCAAATATTTTTTTTTCCTTTAGTGACCCTTTAAGCCTCGACACACACGTTTTATCGTTTTCGTGGCAAGAAACGTCTGGCAGAGCTTTCTAAACCGAGCGTGTGTACGAGGGGCTTTGAGGTTTCTCGTCAAGAAAACTGCCCAGAATCGCACTATTTTATCGTCGTGAGATTCTCGGCAGTATTTTACTGCCAAGAAACCTGAGCGTGTGTATACTTAGCTTCCACGGCATAGGTAGGGTGAAGCGAGATGGCAGCAATGGTATTTAATGGGACGAGCGCATGCTGGTCAAGTGGATGACGATACGTCACGCTTTGTGCCATTCAAAAAGAATTGCGGTTCTTTTGAATTTGGTGTGGTGTGCACTCGGCGGCCGGCAAGCGAATCTTGCCATGAATCTCGTCAGGAAAAACAATGTTTTTTCCCTGACGAGAATCCGGGCCGTGTGTATAGGGCTTGACCCTACTGGCCTATCGCTGAGACACAACAGGGAGTAATGAAATCCCTCAACAGCAAAGGGAAATCTACTCTTAGACCAGTGTTTCTCAACTCCAGTCCTCAAGGCGCCCTAAACAGGTCATGTTTTCAGGATTTCCCTCAGAGGAAACAGCTGTGGTAGTTATTAAGGCAGTGAAACTGATTAAATCACCTGTGCAAAATAATACGGAAAGCCTGAAAACATGACCTGTTGGGCGCCTTGAGGACTGGAGATGGGAAACACTGTCTTAGACAAACGGTCAGCAAAACAGGTGTCCCCTTTGCAAGATTTCCCATCTCCTCCTCTTGTTCCTGTGATAACTCTATATTTTGGATTTCTGTAAAAAAATTCTACCAAGGACAATGGTCTCCAAGGATAAGTATAAATCTTCACAGATAAGATACACAGTTAAATAAAAATAGACAACGTTTTTAATACTAATACTTCTCCACAGTCTATCCAAAGATAAAGTTTTAGGTCTGATGCCGCGTACACACGGTCGTTTTTTGCGATGAAAAAAAACGACGATTTTTAAAACGTCATTTAATTGATTCGTGTGTGGGCAAAACGTCGTTTTTTGTCTTTCAAAAAAAACAAAAAAAAAAAAATTCCAACATGCTTGAATTTTTGGTGTCGTTTTTCAAAAACGTCGTTTTTTTGTTTCACAAAAAGTCACCGTGTGTAGCAAAAACGTCGTTTTAAAAAACAACGTTTTTCAAACCCGCGCATGCCCAGAAGCTAGTTATGAAGCGAGCTTCAATGGAAAAGTGTGGTGAACGTAACCTCGTTTTTTGTGAAAAAAAACTATGGTGTGTATGCAACATCGATCTCTTTGAAAGTGACGTTTTCAAAAAACGTTGTTTCTTACTTCACAAAAAAGATCGTTTCTTTTCATCGCAAAAAAACGACCGTGTGTACGCGGCATTAGATTACCTGTACTTTACACTCTAGGGGTAAGTGACAGGCATGATATATGAGCATTCAGGGTGAAGACCAAAAGAAAACGTGGTAGAACTATAGGCAAAACTTTTTTTTTTTTTCACCCCCCCTCCCCCCCCCCGCTCGCGTTACCAGAACTAGTGCCCCCATTGGCAGATTTCTCTTCTATTGTTTTTCCCAGGGACGACCCCAACATTTTAATTATTTATTTTTTACTTTCACTTTCAATGATAATAAACAGGACAAATAGAGACGGTGACTTTCTCGAATGAGGACACAGACTCAAATAAAAAAAACTTAATAGGTGTTCTACCATCTCCACTCACTCTGGACAAAACTATACAAAAAATGTGCCTTTAGTTATACTTTAATAACTACCACAGCTGTTTCCTCCTAAGGGAAATCCTGAAAACATGACCTGTTAGGGAGGCGCTTGAGGACTGGAGTTGAGAAACACTGGTCTAAAGAGTAGATTTCCCTTTGCTGTTGAGGGATTTCATTAGTCCATGTTGTGTCTCAGCGATAGGAAGTAGGGTCAAGCCCTATACACAACGGCACGGCATTCTCGTCAGGGAAAAAACGTTGTTTTTCCTGACGAGATTCATGGCAAGATTTGCTTGCCGCCGAAGTGCACACACACCCCATTCAAAAGAACTGCAATTCTTTTGAATGGCACAAACGCGGTAACGTCACACCGACTACGACCAGCATGCGCTCGCGTCACATTCAATGCCATTGCCGCCATCTCGCTTCACCCTACCTATGGCCGTGGAAGCTAAGTATACACACGCTCAGGTTTCTTGGCAGGAAAATACTGCCGAGAATCTCACGACGATAAAATAGTGCGATTCTGGGCAGTTTTCTTGACGAGAAACCTCAAAGCCTCGTACACATGCTCGGTTTAGAAAGCTCTGTCAGTGTCAGCCGTTTCTTGCCACGAAAACGATGCGTGTGTACGAGGCTTAAAGTATAAACTCTTTTGCTGAGGGATCAAAGAAGAACCATCCTTAAAAATGTGGACAATTGTACGCAAGTATTTGAAAAAAATCATATAAAGTATATATTTGTCTATTTATGCCACTTCAGCTACAGCCTTGTACTTCTAAATATTAATTAGTCCTATGCCTATGAATAGTAATAATAAATGATCAGTTCTGTTTTATCTAAGTGTGACTCAATTGAAAAACTTCTGTTGCATGCTGGCACATCTCCCTGGACTGCAAGGCAAAAGACAAGGAAAGTTCCTTTATGGCCAATCCAAATGCCAACATGCTTTCATGTAAATTCATTAACATACAAATGACAGGGCAATCAGTAGTTTTTTGCTGATTGTAAAAAGTATGACGTTCAATTGTGAAAGAAGACAATGTTTACAGTAAACTACTAAGAATGTTTAATTAGGATCCAGGAAAGGTTATTTCCCACCAGACAATCAACCCCTCCTAAAAAAAGAATAAAGGGTTGAGTTACCTAAAGAAGATAAGTTGTTAACTCATTTTCAGTTTGCAAGAGAATTTTTCCTCTTAGCTTAGTGAAAGTGGTTAAAATTCACTTTGCAACAAATACCCATCACATGCAAAGAAAAAAAAAAATCCTTGCAAATAATTGGATGATGGACATCAGCAGAGCTTTACTTCATTCACTAAACTTAGGTTAAAATTCACTTACTAAGCCTTAATGCGGTTAATTAATCAACCTTAAATAACCACCCAAATTATACTGATTGGCTGTATTGAGAAGATGGGAGGAAGTGGTATGCTGTATAACTTGCAATATACAATGTGCCTAATGGGTGACTTCTGTTTTTACCATGTGTCCTTTCATAAGTTGATTATTATTTTTAATACATTTTCGTGTGGCTACCTCGGTCTAGAAAGTACAGAGGAAAGCAAGAAGCAGTTCAGCCTCAGGATGCTAAGAGGTAAAATGAAAATACATAAACCAGAATTCATCTAGGCAAGAAAACATTTGCCATAAAGTCAGCACACCCCAGCATTGTGGGGAGGCTGAAAAGAATCCTACCTATCAACCATAACTTTTGGAACAATCAACCAGGGGTTTCTACACATTCTAGACATTGTTAAATTAATTTTAACCATAAACAACAGAGCAAAACTAACCTGTGTCTCTGTCCATGATCAAGCTCGATCTATTGGATGGAGAAGAGAAGTTGTATATAAATGTGTCTCTGGAAGCCTGGAGAAGAATTGTTTTTGTGTTAATGATCATTCAGTAATGCAGAAGAATGTTGTTTTTTTTTCTATTATACAATGTATGACATTTATTAAGAACTAGAAAATTATTGAAAGCATTCATTAAACGAAATGTCATTGTTGCTGCCGCCCTAAAAGAGATGCACTTTATACAGCTATCTAAGCTTTCTACAAAAATTGCAAAACCAGTCTTTAAACAGTATTATATTAGAGAGGTTTAGACCAGTAGTTCTCAACCTGGGGGTCGGGACCCCCTCAGGAGTCAAATGACTATTTGCCAGGGGTCCCCGAATCCTGGGCTGTTCTTGAAGCCTGCATCACTCGCCCAGTCTTTCTTTTCGCGGGCCGCTCAGTAGGTTGGCCCTGAGACCACGGCCGCCCACTTGGCCTCTTCAGAGCTGCCCATTCAGGCATGGGCTGGGGGGGCAGAGACTTAGGGTCAGCTGACTGGTGAAGAATGTGAAGAGGGTGGGGCTTGATTTCTCTTGATTTCGGCATAGGTGTAACTGCTACGAGACACCACAAAGTCAGAAACACTGTGAAGCCGAAGACACTGTAAGTAACATTACCTGTGATTAGAGTTGCCATTAAAAGTCCCCACTACAGTTCTCAGATCAGCAGATGACCTTGATCAAGAGCACCTAAGTGGGCCGATTAGAACTCCCCAGCATTGCCACTGACCCCATTCCCCCACCAAGGAGTAAGAGAAGGAAATAAAAATAGAGAATACATGGAAGGGAGAGGAAAGAGAGGGGGGCAAAGAAAAAGGGAGAGAAAAGAGAGAAGACGGCTGGAGAGGGGGATGGGGAAAAATAAATAAAAGTTAGGATAGATTGGGATAAAAGGAAAGAAAGGAGAACACAGAGAAAGTGTGGTACATCCTAAAATGTACCATAAGGGGTTTTAATACTGTACAAGTGGAAGGGACTCCGGGAGCGCTAAATGTCCATGGGTTAGGGGCGCAAATTACTTGCCTTGCCTTGGGTGTTAACCCACGCTACGAAAATTATTTTACTGTCAGGGGGTCACGGCACTAGAAAGATTGAGAACTACTGGTTTAGACAATGATCATATGCAAGGCACAGGGTAGAATGTTTAGCATCACAACAGTTTCCTTTAACCACTTGTCCACAGGAGGACGTCATATGACGTCCTCCACTTTGTGCGGTGATATCTAAATGATTCCTGCAGCTACAGACATCATTCAGCTATCGCCGTCTTCAGCTGCCGATTCTGTGCAGGATAAGAATGATCAAAGCAGTGGTTCCACAGCTTGATCGTTCTTATAGGCAGCGGGAGGGGACATCCCCCCTCTCGCCGCCATCCGTGCTTCTCCGGGCTCTCTCATGCCATTGGGGCCCTGAGAGCGAATCGGTTGGCGCTGCCTGGAAACCATAGAGATGACTGGTGACTAGATGGTCACCAGTCATCTCTATGACCATCGGAGGCCCCCGGCACGACGTTATGCGCGTCACGCCCGGTACCCGGAAGTAAACAAAGCCGCAATCGCGGCTGGCGGCATGTGATCAGTGATTTTGTTTTTTCACCGATTTCATGCTTTTAAGCCTGGAGGAGAGATATGGGGTATTATTAACCTCACATCTCTCCATAAAGAGATCCTGTCACAATGATTCCTATTAAAAGGGATGTTTACATTCCTTGTATTAGGAATAAAAGTGATAAAAAAAAATAGTGTAAAAAATAAATAAAAAGTTAAGTAAAATAAAATTTAATTTTGTTTTCAAAACACCCCTGTCCCCTTATCTTGTGCGCAGAAACACGAATGCAAGAGCAAGTCCCGCCCACATATGTAAACGATTTAATAAACCCACATGTGAGGTATCGTCACGTGCGTTAGAGCGTCTGCAAAAATTCTAGCACTAGACCCCCTCTGTAACTCGAAAATAGTAACCTGTAAAAAATGTAAGACATGTAAGATAGGAACCTGCGCTAGGACTGAGCAAGTGAAGGCTGCTGCCCCCCTAGAACCTAACACCTCAAAGAGGAGGTAGGTGAAAGTAAATAGTGGAAGAAGTGGGGTAGTGGCGCTACCTAAAAAATCGCATTAGAAACCATATGTGCTCAAGCAATAGAACAGTCTAGGAGTGTATATCGAGTACAGTATGGGGCGTGAGCTAAATATATGGCTAAGTGTGCCTCGGACAGGCTACGTGACAGTGTGCGGTTGTGTGCTGTGCACAGTAAAGCTAATAGTGGAACAGGGGAGAGGCTGGAGACTAGCCTTTATCGTCTGTGAGTGGGGAACCCTGAGGGAGCACCGGGACCACCTCGTTGGCTGTCTGGCACTAGAAGCACCCCCTTCACAGCAAGACTCACAAACCCCCCCCCCCCCTCCATCCATAGTTGGACTATATCACCATTGAAATATGACTTGTATATGAGAGACTTTATTGTGCAGCCCTCTGTTTATTTGCTTCATTTTATCACATTACTATTAAACCGGATTATTATTACCACCAATAATATTTTGCTGAGTTGTGATACTGTATTTTTGCCTATCCATTGTGGCACCGATGCATGGTGATTGTCATACAAATTTGGGTTCTGACACTTACCTTTTGGGTGTGTCTTTAAACCCCACACACCTACTACACATACCTAGTGCGATTACAGACGATAAAGGCTAGTCTCCAGCCTCTCCCCTGTTCCACTATTAGCTTTACTGTGCACAGCACACACACAACGGCACACTGTCACGTAGCCTGTCCGAGGCACACTTAGCCATATATTGAGCTCACGCCCCATACTGTACTCGATATACACTCCTAGACTGTTCTATTGCTTGAGCACATATGGTTTCTAATGCGATTTTTTAGGTAGCGCCACTACCCCACTTTTTCCACTATGTAAAAATGTAAGCGTCACCTATGGAGATTTTAAGTACCGAAGTTTGGCGCTATTCCATGAGTGTGCGAGCAATTTTAAAGCGTGACATGTTAGGTATCTATTTACTCGGCGTAACATCATCTTTCACATTATACAAAAAAATTGGGCTAACTACTGTTTTGTTATTTTTTAATTCATGAAACCGTTTTTTCCCTTTTCACCCCCCCCAATAAAAAAGGCGTTTGAGGGGCGTGGCCTGGACATGGATGAGTGAGGCTGCTTGTTCTTAGAGCTCCCGCCCTAAACCCCCTTTTTACCGGTGAAAATCGGGAATGGCATGCATCAGCCATGAAACGCAACATCAAACCTAAAAACCCGAGTGACCCGTTCTGGAAGCAGCTACTGGCGACTTACACCATTATTCCAGCCCCGCCAGCAGAAATCGCCGGGGGGGGCGGGCGACGGCACCGCGAGGCACACCACGTGGAGTACCACCGGAGGACCTGGAACATAGTGAGTGGGACCTTCTACCTGGGGAGCCGGATCCACCCCGGTGCCCGCGGACACCATCTAGACCGGAGGATTTGGACATGGCATCCCCGACCTCCTCACCCGGAGGGACCTCGACAGACCACGAAATTCGCGCCCTTCTACAGGCGCTACCTACGCGCACAGACATTTGAGGCCCTCATCCTGCGGCTAGAGGAGACGCACCGCCGCGATATACAAGAGGTGAAAGCGGAGGTGACCACCCTAATGGACAGAGTCTCGTCAGGCGAGACATCGTTGGTGGAGCTGGAGAGACGGGTGTCGGGCCTGGAGCGGGACAGGGACCAGCAAAGAGACACGGCGGTGGCCCTACAACAACTACACCTGGAAGAGGTGGAAGATCAAAGCCGCCGCAACAACCTGCGGATACGGGGTGTAACCGGAATCGGTGGGAGCGGAGACGCTGGATGGTAGGCTGCAGGGCCTGTTCCGTGACGTCCTGGAGGAGCCGACGGAGGAGGTAGAGGTGGATAGAGCAACATAGGGCCCTAGGCCCCAGGGCCGCAGATCAGGACAGGCCCCGAGACATCATCTGCAGGCTGCTGAGGTACGCGCAAAAGGAGCGTATACTCCGGATGGCGTGGGACAGAGGAGAGGTGGAGGTGGACGGCTCCCAAATCAAAATACTACCGGACCTCTCGAGGGCAACACTGCGCCGCAGGGCGATGCTGCGGCCTGTACTGGAGTTGGCAAAAGAAAATGGCTACACATACAGATGGGGATACCCCTTATCTGTCACCTTCAGGAAAGATGGAAGAGCCTACTCCCTACAGACCCCGACGGACCTGCCTGGCCTCTTCCAGTTCCTGGAAACCGACCAGATTCCAGTCCCAGACTGGTTGCAGCTACTACCGCGCACCATCGGAAGGTCGGGGCCCTCGAACCTCAGGATGCCTGCACAGCCGCGCCAGCAGAGGCAGGGAAGGAGACGTCAGAGAGCTCCCTCGGGAGGGGAGTTACGTGACTAAACTTTGAGTAGGCCCTGGGCCGCAATCCACTAACTGCTGACTGACCCCCCTCCGTTACCTTTGACTTTGTAGCACCGTTGAGCGACCCTGATTCCGCCCTGGAGATTTTCATCCCCTCAGCGCACTTTACAGCTGGACCCCCAGATGCCCGATGCCCCCTCCCTTGGTTTGTCTGCTTAATATGCCGTCTCCTCTACTTCTCCCCTTCCCTCCCCGCGGGTTGCGATGTGCTGGGACCCCTGACCAGTTTAGGCCTTGATTTGAACCCCCCGGTACTGCGTGGTGTGCTGTTGGGTGGGGGGAGGGGGTTAGCGGCGGCAATCCTGGCCGTTTGATGAGGGCCGCGTTCGGTTGCCGGCCTTGGAATCACCCCCAGTCACCACCTACGGAGCCGGGGAGACCCGGAATTGCGGGAATGACCCTCCTGTTTTACCCCCCCCTTGGAGCCCGATCTGCCTGCATGTCCCTCTTGTATCGCCCGTGGCTCGCCCGCATTTGAGCTACCCTTCCACGGAGGACCAACAGTGCTATGTCACCCCTTGGGGAGGACGGGGGGCCACGGCTGATGAGATGCCCAGGCATTAGGGACTCTGGATCCTCGCCGTGGGAGGGGGAGGGGGATGGCAACCAACCCTGACCGCGCGTCTAGGTATACTCCCGGGGCACTGTTCCCCAGACCTATCCGGAGCAGATACTTCACGCAAGCTACTGGATGCCCCCTGGTGACTGGACCCTCTACTTGTGTCATATCCCACGGTTTAACCCCTTCCTCGGAGCCGATCTGATCTCAGGTACCGCCACCACGGGAACCACAGGGGGGGTACGCTCCATACGAGACGCTACCCGGACGTCCGACAAGCCTTACTTATTGAGCCCTGAGAGGCCCAGGACTTTACTGGGAACCTGGGAGGCGGGAGGGGAGACGTCCCTCTTTTTGCTTTATTTTTCTTTTCTTTTTTACTTTGACATTAGAGGTTGTGGGCACAGTGAAGTAACTGTGAAACAGGAGGGGACCTCTTGGCTGGGGAGGCTGGGTGGAATGGGGGCGTTTTGCACAATGTCTCAGAGGGGGGTCAAGGCGTGCACTATGCAGATGTCCACTAGGTGGACGGTGGATTGCTTTGGTGGGGGGGGGGTGGAGGACGGGGGGAGGACTCTAGCAGCAATGTGCCTGGCAGATGCAGCTGCATATGTTGCGGGCTGTTCCCTTGCCTCCCTCTATTGGTGGGGGGGCCGGTGACAGCAGCCCGCCTGTCTTTATGTGGATGTTTGCTGCGGAGACATAGAGCCCACCTTTGATTGGCGTTCTCCCCCTGGGTCCTCTGCCCCCTCTCCCCTGCCTTCATTCTGTTGCCGGAACGGGTCATGCAGACGCCTCACTCACTGGGACTCAGGACTCTTTGGGGGGTTGTGCTAGGACGTTCTGCGGACCTGTATTCCTATAAGTGTTGTTATGTTGTTATAGTTGCCTTTATTATACAATGTGTGTTCCTTATATCCCTTATGTTGCTATATTTGAACTTGAGGGACCTCCTATTGTTTTGATTGTAATGCCGATCCGAGCCCCACCAATATTAACGGCCGGCCGGGGGGGGGGGGAGGGGACCCGGGTGCTCGCTACGCTGGTTCTGTCTACCCAACCCCCCACCTAGGACTGCGCTCAGTTCCCGGATTAAAACCGTGAGCGCCTTAGCCACTTGGGCTAATTTAGTTATCTCTTGTTGAGCCACGCGCTCTTGTGTTGGCTTCCTAATTTTATTTCATTCCCTATTCCTCTCCCATTTCCATTTCCTCTCCTTCTATCTGTCCCTATTCCCCTTCCTGTGAGGCTGGTCCTCGTCCCAAACACCCACACCCTCTCCGGACCCTAGAGGCCCGCCCCCCAGGTGCGCGCGGGCATGGACGCTGGACGTGACTGTTTCGCTGAACGCAAAGGGACTAAACATCCCTGAAAAAAGGAGGATGCTCCTGCATGACATGCGACGCCTGAAGGCGGATGTCGTGTTGCTGCAGGAGACACACTTTAAAGACAAATATTTACCTATCCTGAAAAACAGGTATTACCCTACGGTTTACCACTCCAACTATACAGCGACAAAATCAAGGGAGTTTCTATACTGATCTCCGCCAGGGTCCCTTGGACCCATGAGAAAACTAAAACGGACACGGAAGGTCGCTATCTGTACCTGACAGGTCGGATAGGCCAGACTCAAATCACCTTTGCAAAATCTCTATGCCCAAACGAACATCAAGACAGCTTCCTGTCCAGACAACTAGATCAGCTGACACGGTTCGCAAAAGGCCACCTATTGGTAGGAGGTGACCTCAATATCCCATTGGTCCCGTCCGAAGACACCTCGACGGGGTTGTCCTCCACATCGAGAGATTCGCGCAAACGCATTCAGAAAGCGTTACATTCGGCTCAGCTGATTGATATCTGGCGCCTCTTACACCCTGGAGAGAAGGACTATACCTTCTACTCCAAACCGCACTCTTCCTATTCGAGGATTGATTACTTTCTGACACCCCATAGACACCTTTCGGCGGCGTCAAGGACGTTTCGATTGGGTCGATTACGTGGTCTGACCACGCCCCGGTCACTCTAATCTACGCCCTAACAGATGCCCAATCAAATCAGAGGAAACCTTGGCGTCTTAATGAGAGACTGCTGCAGGACTCAGATGCCATGGCGGAAATAGTGCGGGAATTGGGCCACTACTACTTCGACACCAACATCACCCAGGGTAGCGACATGGGGGTAGTGTGGGAGGCTCACAAGGCGGTGGTGAGAGGAATCCTCATTAAACATGGGGCCCGCATAAAAGAAGCTGAGAAACGAACGACTCACGGCGCTACTTTGCAAAATTGGGATCATTAGAAACACAACATAAACAAACCCAGACGCAGCAGATAGGCATTGACCTGAATACCACTCGCAAACAGATCACGGACCTGCTGCAATATAAAGCTAAAGCAGCAATGCAGATATGCAGAAGAGCCGTATACGAATCGGGAAGCAAATGCGGGAAGTTACTGGCGCACAAAATCTGGCAACGTACATACCACACATAGTCTCTCGGGAGGGACGCAAGGTATCCATTCCCCAAAAGATCTCTCAGGAATTTAAACATTTCTACACCGCCCTGTACAATCTACCCCCCCCCATCCCCGACCCCTGACCCAAACCAAGCGTCCGAATACCTTAATGATTCGCATATGCCGACCTTATCAACGGAAGCGAGGGAGCTGATGGAGGAGCCGATCACCGTATCGGAACTCCAGGCAGCGTTGAAATCCGCTAAACCAGGCAAAGCACCCGGTCCGGACGGCCTTACCACCGCATACTATAAGACTCTGCTCCCACATCTGGGGACCACCTAGCGGGCCTATTTAACATCCTAGGCACAGGAGGCGCATTCCACGAATCCACTCTACAGGCACAAATAACAGTGATACATAAAGAGGGTAAGGACCCGGGTCAATGCGGCAGCTACCGACCTATATCGCTACTAAATACCGACATCAAATTATTTACAAAAGTGATTGCCACTAGGTTTCAAAAATATCTCCCTGGTCTCATACATCTTGACCAAGTGGGTTTTGTCCCGACCAGAGAGGCCAGGGACAATACGACGAAGGTACTTAACCTGCTTCACGTGGCTAACAACAAAGAAGACCCCTTGTGTCTTCATAGGGACAGACGCCGAAAAGGCGTTTGACCGGGTGAGCTGGCAATTCATGTTTGACACCTTGAGACATATTGGGATGGGTCAGAAAATGATATGCTGGATAACAGCGGTCTACACTGGCACGACAGCCAGGGTGCGGGCGAATAGCACCCTCTCAGATCCGTTCCTGATAACCAATGGAACTAGACAGGGATGCCCACTGTCGCCCCTTCTATTTGCCTTATCCCTGGAACCCTTCCTACGCCACATAAGACAGAATCCTGACATATCGGGACTGACAATCGGGAATGACCAATACAAGGTCTCGGCTTACGCCGATGACATGCTATTTTCCCTAACTGACCCGGTTTCCTCCCTGCCAAACCTGATGCACGAATTCGACTTATACGGCAGACTATCCAATTTAAAAATTAACCTGACAAAGTCAGAGGCGATGGGAGTGGGGATCCCTCAACGACTACTGTCTCAACTTAAACAAAGTTTCAAACTAAAGTGGACCGACACAGCCCTGACATACCTGGGTACACGTATCCCATCGAGATTATCCAATGTATTCAAACTCAACTTCCCCCCCCTACTTAGGACAGTTCAACAACTACTAAATCGCTGGACCACGGGTCTACACTCCTGTTCGGTAGATGCAGTATCTTGAAAATGACTATTCTGCCTAAATTATATATACTTGCTTCAGGCCCCTGCCCATGACATATCCCAACGAGTTACTTTAAGCAGACGCAATCCATACTTGGGGCCTTTTTGTGGGCAGGGAAACGTCCCAGGCTACACAGGAAGGTTCTTTCTTTGCCCAAGCAACACGGAGGCTAGCCTTACCAGACATAAACACATACTACCGGGCTGCACAGCTGAATCGTCTGATCGACTGGTGCAGACACAGCACACGACCAAACTATGGCCGCATATAGAGCAGCAGCAGCGCAATGCGCAGTTCTCTGTTGACCCGAACCCCGTGGTGCCAAGACCTACAACATAGGGACGTACTCCACCATCCCTTGGTTGGTAACACCATCAAGGTATGTAGTAGTCTGATTAAACGCTCCCGCCTATCCACGGACACATCACCGCTCCGCCCGATATTAGGAAAACCCCGATTCGAGCCCGGACTTAGAGACGTTAAATTAAATTCACCCTACGCGAATCAGGCTATTTTCAAGCATCCCATTTTAGCGAGTCGGGTAGATGGAAAACAGTATCTGAGCTCATGACCCAGTCAGGACCATACCAGCTAGATTTTCTGAGAGCGGGTCAACTTAGCCATTTTCTTGAACCATCCCCCTCCCCCAACCACACCCCCAACTCTAGGGGAAGATGTGCCCCTGGGATTAGAAACGCCTGTGCATTAGCTTTGTCAACTCCTCACGCGCCTGCTCATTACCTACCCCCAGAGGGATATCAACCCTCCGAGGGATCAAATTCCGAGTCTAATCAAATGGGAACTAGACCCAACTATAGATTCTCGCCTAGAGAGAGACCCAATCATCCTACATTTACACATAAGTCCTCGATCTGCGTCAAGATCCAGGAGACCAATTATAAACTCCTGACGAGATGGTACAGGACCCCGACTCTATTAAACACACTGTTCCCGACAACCCCTGACGCATGCTGGAGATGCCAGATAGACAAGGGCACTTTACTACACATCTTCTGGTCGTGCCCCACGCATTCGACCGTACTGGGAAGAGATCAGACGGATCACGCAAAAATTTACAGACCGGATAGTCCCTGAAGACCCAGCATACTTCCTCCTACATGCGACGAGCACTCCCGCGCGAGTATATAAAAAATCCATTGTCCGACACTTACTGGATGCAGCAAGGCCTGCGTACCCCGCTTTGCTGGAAGTCTCCGCACCCACCGACGATAGCCATGTGGTTACGAAAAGTCGACGAGATCAGCTCCATGGAAGATCTGGTTTTGTCCAAACAGGACAAAAACGAGATCTACTCCCAGACCTGGCGAACTATGGACAATGTTTAGATACTCGGAGGAGGGCCAGACTCTTAGGGGAACTGACTAACTTACCTATCGGGACCCCCCCCCCCTCTCCTCCCCCTCTCCCCCCCCCACTTGAGCTACACACGCACCTCCCCCTCCTTACTAGATAATGCGAATCGTATTGATGACACCCGTCCTCTGTGGTACGAGAGGAGTCGGTCGTGGGGGTCCATGCCCTGGTGCACTGCACTCCCCCTCCTTTTTTTTTCTCCCCCCCTATCTACTTTCCTCTTCTCCTACTTTTTCCCTCTCTTCACTGCTCGTGGAGCAGTATCTAGCTAACTATTCCTTGTTCCACTACTCACTCTAATTTTGAAAACGGAAAAACGAGGAGGGCTAGCCCCGCGGGACTATAGCACCTTGGCAAAGGTTGAGACATACCCTAGGTTACTCCATGACTTCAGCCACCAACCAAATGTAATACTCCGATATATATGTACTCTGAATGACCACACCTGTTATTTCATACCTGTTGTAATGTTTTGGATACGGTCCATGGGGACTGGCCCTCTGTTTTGAATAAACGATTTAAAAAAAAAAAAAAAAAAAGGCGTTTGAAAAATTATTGCGCAAATACCGTGTGAGAAAAAAAGTTGCAATGAACGCCATTTTATTCCCTAGGGGGTCTGCTAAAAAATCAGTGTAATGTTTGGGGGTTCTGATTAATTTTCTAGCAACATTTTTTTTGATTTTTACATGAAGGAGAGAAGTGCCGAAATAGGCCAGGTGGACAAGTGGTTAAATTATCTGTTTGCAGATTGTCATTTTGTTTTTGTTTTCTTTATTCTTGTCCATGCTTCACTCTGGTGACATTACCCATATCTATGCAATGCCAACATAATGAGCTGTGACTGCTGGGGTCATGCAGATAATCACTACACCAGTATTCAAAATGGTATGCAAGAGTGCAGCTCTTAGGTCTCTGGTCAAATTATCAATTTTATCACTCAGCATTTCCCTGCACTTAAGGGGGTGCACAGAAGAACACTCCTGAGTGGAGCTGGGATGTTGTGGAAATGCAGAATTAAGGAGCTGGTCTTTAGGTAATGCATTGGTAGTGAATAGGCATCATAAAATGCACAGTGGCCAGAAGGACATATTTTTATCTCAAAGTCTACTGATTTAAAATTGACAACTTTCACCTAGGAAAAACTTACAGATGCTGACATAGGTGTGCAATGATACAATAAGTCCCTCCCAGTGAACCTTGAGACATTCTCCAACAACATCCCCACCAGAGGTAGGTAAAGCTGGCCAATTTTTGCTTGCTGGTTCTGAAAGACAAGACATAAACAATTGTCCTTATTTTTTTATTATTATTATTTTAGGCATTTATGGGAAATCTCTGATATACATTTTACTGGAATTTAATGTATTCCTGTATAACATGCATTTTTTTTCAATACACAATTGTTTAATGTGATTACACTTCTGTGTTACAGGATGTGTCTCATGCTCCTACTATACAATGTGACTCATCTCTTTTTATTATATGCAGAGCCTGGTCAGAATGTTTAAGCATCACAAGACTGCAGAAAAAAAGAGATGGGTGTTGAAAGGCAATGTCTTGTTGGAAAAACTTAAAGGGGAACTCAATTCTTGCTGGCTTGTGGAACAGCATACTTGCGCACTATGACACACCCCAGCCAACCAACATTATCTTCCTTGCCACTTCTTTGGAGTCCTGTGACACTCTTCCTTTGGACATTGAGGATGTAACTCCTGTGTGCACATGTGTCATCTCCCACACCTAGCTCTATCCTATCGGTATGCCAAGAATGAGCCTAGATTTGTACTGCATGGCACATGTGTATACAGACAAGCAAAGACTACATGGCAGCAGGGGCGGACTGACCATTGAGTCACCCGGGCACTGCCCGAGGGCCCCATGCCACTAGGGGGCCCCATCAGGGTTGCCAGGCTCAGTAAAACCAGGGACAGTATGTAAAAACCTGTGTTTTTTACATCTGTCCCTGATATGTCCGAAACCGACTTTTGATGTCAAAATCCCGAGATTTTAGCTGCCCCGCCTCTGCACTGCCTCCTGGCGTGGTGGCCATCAGTAAGCCCCATAATCTCCTATTGCCCGGGGGCCACATGAGTTGTCAGTCCGCCCCTGCATGGCAGATTTTTTTTAAATCTTTTGTAAAAAGAGATTTGCATGTTTGTTCTTCCAAGTATCTCCTAGTAACCCAAGCTTCGAGTTCCATTTTATGCACTGAGCAAATAGGATTTTCCCTCTGTATGTATAACAAGAATTCCTTTTCACTTTTTGATTGGCGTATCCTTTAAATGCAAAACCATCTTAACGATTCTACTAAGCATTTTGAAGCCATCTAGAACCCCTGGGCCTGCATATGTACATGTGACTCTGTAGAGGACATGACCATTTCAATGTTTTTCCCTGAGGGTTATATTTTATTTGTCCTTTCTCTCGGATACTCTTTTCTTCTTTCTATCCCCCTCTTTTTTTCTCTTCTTTCTTTCTTTCCTGTTTTCTTTAAGGGTCCCCATACTGGGATACCCTTGCTATGACTGAATTCAGCCAGGGCTAATAATATTCTCTCTGTATATATTTATAATAGAGTTTTATCCCAGTTTAATTACGCCCCTCATGGGTCGGGGAATATTTTCCCAGGGCTATTGCTTTCTTTAGGGCATTGGTCGAAAATAGTTTAACCTTTCTCAAATGTTCTTTTAATGCTATAGTGTTATATCCTTCTGTTTCTATTTTTGCATCTCTGAATAAAAATGATTGAAAGTAAATGCAAATCCGTTCCTCGCTAATGCAGGGAAAAGCAACTGCCTTAATGTAATGCAGACCTCCTTAGATGCATAATGTATACTAATGACAAACAAAATTGACATTGGGAACAACCTAAGGCACAGGTGGTTGTTTAAAGGGATATTTAGCATAGGATTCTATATTTCCCCCTAACCACTGTGTGATGCAGTGCATTGACACGGATGCCTAAGTATGCTGGAGACCATGCACGTATGCACTGAGGTACATTTGTTTCTATTGTCTCCCCTTTGGCAAAAATAGGTTTAGGCAGTTGCTGGGCCTTCCCCCTGCATGTGTCACTTCCTTTCATTTGGGAAATGATAAACGCAGGAGTAGATCAAACCTCATGGTCAGACAGTCATGGAAAGTGAGCACTAAGGATCATACACTGATAAAGATGTGATTGTTAGGCCACGATCAGACCGGTCCGATGAGAATGGTCCAATAGACCGTTTTCATTGGACCAGGCTGAAGTGGTCTGATGTGTGTACACACCATCGGACCAAAAATCCGATCAGACCAGAACGCGGCGACGTAGAACACAACGACGTGCTGAAAAAACGAAGTTCAATGCTTCCAAGCATGCATCGACTTGATTCTGAGCATGCGCGGGTTTTTGGTCTGATGCTTTTGTGTACTAACCATCGAATCTGTCCAACAGACAGGTGTCCGTCGGACAGATTTTAAAGCAAGTTTTAAAACTTTAGTCTGACGGACAACGGTCAGACCAGTTTCATCGGACCGGTCTGATCGTGTGTACGCGGGCTAAGTGTATCAGTGGAGCAATTGTACAGCGGGACATTGGCATGGGTTGGCGGACTGAGCCTTCTATACTCTATGGTGTGGGGACCCTGCTGCATTGAAAGGTATGCGCAGCACAGCACTTGAGAAAGGGAAGATGGGAAATAGTTCTGTAATTGAATATTGCATCGAATTAAAACTTGTTTGTATTGGATGAAAAAGTACAACTACAGAAGTTACTGTTTGTGAGAAATGGTCTGTTCTGATTCTTGGGAAGAGAGATAGTGAATATCATCTGGGGAATAAAATGTAAACATCCAAGTTAACCTTTCAGGTAAACGAATGGGAAAGATGAGCAGCCAGCTCCGCAGTGGAAGCGTTGGTGGCAGATGAAGAATGTTCTGTAATTAGGGTTGTCTGGAACTGGATGCACACTACCTGGAAGGGGGTCCCTATGTTAGGGCCCACTGTGGAACGGGGACGGTCCTAGGGACCTGAAATGTTACAGTGGCTCCCCTTCTAGCCTACAGGTGGAAGCAGGAGAATTGTTGTGTGGTTACAAGCTGATGGAGGAAATCTGTATTCAGTGCTGTTCCCCTCAAAATGTTTCTGTGTTCAGTGGCAGGACAGGTGTCACTGGCAGGTGAAAGGACATTATTCTTCTGTATGTGGTGCCTGGTGAGGAAATATGGCCTCCAGCCATGAAGGGGCACTGAACCCACCTAACTAAGAGTAACAATTCCATCAGCATGCAGTTTCCACATGCTAACATGGGTATTTTAAACACTGTGGCAGCATTTCTGTCCCACATTGCAGTAACAAATTGTCTGTCGGGTGGTGTCATTTTTTAAAATAGAAAGGTATAGTGAAATTTGCACCCCTGTCAGTTAAATCATTACCTTGTGCTGATACCTGTTATCAAAGGCATGCTTGATCAGCAGATGTTTAACTGTGGAAATTGCAGCATATCTGATGTCACAGTTGTCTTGTAGGGCCTGGACCATTTCTCTCAGCAGAAGCCCAACCAAGAAGTGATGCTTGCAGTAATCATCTGTTAAACTGCATTCAAGATTCATATCTACACACAAAGAACAGAAAATAAATCAGATGTTCATTATTGAGTGCCAGGACCCTGACAACAAAAACAAATCAGAAATGCAGAAAAAAATCTAAAGGGCTTTGCAGTTAGAAAAGTGACCTAGCAAACTAAACTTTACAAGATTGAAAATTGAATGCAGAAAAGTCATGAAAACAGCAAGAATGATATGCATTATCCTACAGCAACCAATCAAAATTTAGCTTACCGATGCCAAATCACTGAAATATAAGTTTTAATTCCTTGCTCTAGTTTACTGCAGTTGGCAGGCGGCAAAAAAAAAAAAAAAAAAAAAAGCTGTTGTACATTTATTTTTCATCTATTTTGCCATTTTGTACTTATGTGTAATATCTGTACAGGGTTCTAACTGATTCTACCACATAGGGGGAATTCACTTTTTTTTTCTCTCCCTTTCTCTCTCGTTTTTTTTCTCCCATTCCCCTTTCCCTCCCCCCTCTTCGGATCTCTCTGTTCTCTCTCTGTGTCCCTTCCTCATCCGGAAAGCAAGCAGGAAATATAGGCCTGGGCGTGAAAAGGGGGAAAACTTAGAATTAGTAATTGTATCCTCTTCTCCTCTTAATAAGGGGTACATGTTGAGACCTTTTATGTTGTATGTCTGTATGAGTAATGTATTGTATATTTATTGTATTGTGAAAAAAAATAAAGAATTTTGGAAAAAAGTCAAATAAATGATTCGTTGATTACGCCAGAGATAAGAGTTGACATTTTTAAGGTCATCAAATGATAGGTTTGCAATCTAAAGTTGGTTTTGTAGTTTCAACAGGGCCACTTCAATACTAAGAACTGTCAATACCTCTTTACAGCCACTAATCAGAATCTATCTACCAGATCCCAGCATTTAGATTCCAGCCAGAAATAAATCTGGTTAATGGCTGTAAGAAAACAGAAAAAAAAAAAGAAAGTAAGCTGTAAGCCCAGGTTCACACTGGGCTGCGTGAATGAAGCCATGCGAGTTCACTCCTGCTTGTCAGTCTCGATTTCGGACGCAATTTCAGAGACATCTGTGCAGGTTTCTGCACAGATGTCAATGTAAATCGTGGCCCGAAAAGTAGTACAGAAACTACTTTTTGAAATCGGTGCAGCGCTGCAGATGCAGCGGCACACCGATTAGGGCGGTGACATTGCCGGCAGAATTTTGTTGTCGGAAATATCCAAAGGGGCCTACACACGGTCGGAATTTCCGACCATTTTAAATATGCAAATGAGTAAGATACGCCGATTCACGAACATAGATGTGCCCGGCCGCTTCATATACACGATTTGCGTAAGGCTTACGTCCAGTGTAAAGTTACCCCTCATATAGCAGAATCAAAGAGGAGATACTACACAAGGTAGTGACAAGGTGGACTTTTTAACGCAATCACAGGGACATAGGGATTTAGAAAAATATAAATTTAATTACAAAAAATACATACAATAAAATCCATTGAAAAAAATATTTAAACACAATATACATTCACAAGCAATATTTTCTTTCGTCTCGCCTGTATAGCAGGCGCAGGTAATGCAAACGTATGGGCCAGGGAACGACGCCGTTAAATTTTACGTCGCATACGCCGTTTACCTAGTACTACGTGAATAGGGCTGTGCGTAGGTTACGTTCACGTCGTAGGCAGTTTTCGACGTACTCGTGAGCAGCAACAATGAATCGTTAAGTCAAGGTAAATGTATATGGCTCAAGAAAGAGAATGCCAGCTTTTTATCACATTTTGTAGAAACTGTACAAATCAAAAATCCAACATAGACCTGCAGTCATTGCCCACTGCTCTGAAGAATGGATCAATGGAAGGAAGTGGGGGAAGAGTAGACAGAGGAATTGAATATAAAGTTTAAATTGCTAAATTTAAAACCTAAATTAGGTGGAACTTTAAATGAGGCTTTGGCCAACCAGCATACAAGCATCCATCCCCGGCAACATGGAATTGAAGGGAAAGGCATTGGGACTTTAACTGAAACAGAACGCTTGGGCAGAATGAATCAATAAACATAGTAACACATGATAAACACGGCAGCTTTGGAAACTGCAACTACCACTATACCATTCACTACACTATCACTTTGGGTATCTGGGTGCCCCGCGCCACTGCTTTGCAGCCACTTCAGCTCCCGGAAAGATGTTATCCCAGCCCCTAAGTGCCTTTCATCAATCTTGCTACTGTTTACATTGTTTTATCAAATACTCATAGGTAAGACTGATAGGATCACTGTGTTGTGTTCCCTCTCTTCCCTCTCAAATTAATTACCATTAATTAGTTCCTTACCATTTATTGTAGGCAACCCCAGTCCCTAGCCGCTCCTGATGAGTGGAGTTATTCCACGAAATGCGCCAAGCATACAATACAGCTGTCATGTCACAGTGATTATGTGTGGGCTTGATGTTGTCTGAATCATTCAATGCATTTTATTATTTATTATGGTTATATGTCATTCTTGGTCATATTGCTAGTTTCATTGTTTATCATGTGTTACTATATGTATTGTGTTATTATTAGAATGCTATATGATTTACCATTCATGCTTCTATTATACATTGTAACTTATTTATTGATTTAATTTGTCTTCCTACATTGCACTGTGCCCTACATGTCTTTAATAAATACTTTATAATTTTTACTACATTGATTGATTCATTCTGCCCAAGCGTTCTGTTTCAATTAAAGTCCCAATGCCTTTCCCTAGACCGAGGAATTAAGGTGCAGCAATGCACACAGTTCTGAATTTTACATTGTATGATAGCTGGGAGCCAGGGCAGATCCTAGGCAGGGTGAAAAGGGTGCATTGCACCCAGGTGCCTGCAGAGGTGGGGGCACCAAGCATCTAACAGACTGTCTAACAGAAGCCCTCTCTGTGTCCATCAGAGGCCCCCCTCTAGGTCCGAATTATAGTACTCTGCTTCTCTTCTTGTATTTTTTTTATTGTTAAGAGATCATGTAAGGATCCCAGGGCAATGAAGACGTTGTGGGGGAGCATTTCTGTGGTTGAGTCATTGTCATTGAAACATTTGGGGAGGAGTTAGTAAAATTTGGACGCCCATGTGGGGGCGCCAGAAATATTTCTGCACCCAGGCACCTGTGACCCTAGGATCGGCCCTGTTGGGAGCCCAAAAATGGAGCAGCATATATAGACGGCATAAACAATATCTAACCACATATCAAGTAAAAAGCATACTATGATCCAAAAGCGTCACAAAAAATGCTTTACCTAAACACACATAAAACATTCATTATTCATGAGTGTCCATATCACTTGTACCATTATATACAAATGTGCCCGTGCTTCCTTGGGGCCGCCAATCTAGATGAAACATGAATTCACATCCTATGGGTAGAACACGCGCCGCTTCCGGTTTCCGAGGTGCTGAGTTGTCGTCATGCTCTTGGAGTAATTTTGGTAGGCTGGCCACTCCTGAGAAGGTTCACCACTGTTCCAAGTTATCTCATTTGTGGATAATGGCTCTCCCCGTGGTTCACTGGAGTTCCAACGCCTTAGGCCCCTTTCACATGGGGCGGATCAGTAATGATCTGCCCCGTTAACCTCTGTATGCTCAGCGGGGATCGCTCCGTTGATCCCCGCTGAGGCGGCAGATGACAGGGCGGTCCCCACACACTGTGCACTGTCCGCCCTGTATTTTCTCCGCTCTCCCCTATGGGGGGGATTGGATGAATATGGACCGTATGTCCGTGTTCATCTGATCCGCAGACGGAAGGAAAAATAGTGTTTTCTTCCGTCTGCAGAATCAGATCATTGTGGAGGTGGACGAGATCGAGTGTCAGAGGATGTTCATCCGCTGACACCCGCAATCTCATAGGGACCAATGTATGTCCCTTTTTCATCCGCAAACGGATGGATGAAAAAGCTGACATACGGTCCGCAGGTGTGAAAGGGGCCTTAGAAATGGCTTTGAAACCCTTCCTAGACTGATACATGTACATTACTTTGTTTCTAATCTGTTCTTGAATTTATTTTTGGCATGATGTGTGGCTTTTTGTGATCTGTTAGTGTGCTTCACTTTTCAGCTTCTATTTATGTAATTTCTTGATTCAACAAGTCTGGCAGTAATCAGGCCTGGGTGTGGCAAATTAAATTTAACTCAGATTTCCCAAAAATTGTGGTTAATCACAGTTCATTTAAGATTCAGCATGGGAGGGGGCAATTACTTTTTCACATAGGGGGAGGCAGGTTTGAATTGTTTTTTCCCTTAATAAATGAAATAATAATTTTAAAAGTGCATCTTGGATTTACTCGGGTTATCTTTGTATGATATTAAAATTTGTTTGATGATCTGAATCATTTAAGTGTGAGACATATACAAAAAAATAGCATCCCAGTCTTAGTCTGTAAAGTTCAATATTAAGTTGGCCCACCCTTTGCAGCTATAACAGCTTCAACTCTTCTGGGAAGGCTGTCCACAAGGTTTAGGAGTGTGTCTATGGGAATGTTTGACTATTCTTCCAAAAGCGCATGTCTTTATCGACCTTGCTTTGTGCACTGGTCCACACTATTTGGAGGGGGGGATTATGGTGTGGGTTTGTTTTTCAGGGGTTAGGCTTGGCCCCTTAGTTCCAGTGAAGGGAACACTTAAGGCGTCAGTATACCAAGACATTTTGGACAATTTAATGCTCCCAATTTTGTGGGAACAGTTTGGGGATGGCACCCTCCTGTTCCAACATGACTGCACACCAGTACACAAAGAAAGCTCCATAAAGACATGCATGAGTGAGTTTGGGGTGAAAGAACTTAACCGGCCTGCACAGAGTCCTGACCTCCATCCGATAGAACACCGTTGTAATCAATTTGAGTGCAAACTGAGAGCCAGGCCTTATTTTCCACACCATTGCCTGATCTCACAAATGCGCTTCTGGAAGAATGGTCATACATTATCATAGACACACTCCTGACCCTTGTAGACAGCTTTCACGGAAGAATTGAAGCTGTTATAGCTGTAAAGGGTGGGCCAACTTAATATTGAGCCCTACGGACTAAGACTGGGATGCCATTAAAGTTCATTTGTGTGTAAAAGCAGGCATTCCAACACTTTTGACAATATAGGCCCGGATTCACATACATCGGCGCATATTTATGCCGCCGTAGCGTATCTCTTTTACGCTACGCCGGCGCAGCTCGGAGAGGCAAGCATGGAATTCACAAAGCAAATGCGCCCAACTCTGCGCCGGCATAGCGTACATTAGGTAGGCGTAAGTGGAAGTAGGTGGAAGTGGGCTGAAAGTGGGCGTGATCCATGTTAATGAAGCGTGACCCCATGCAAATGATGGGCCGGGCACCAGACAAGTACTTAAAATGAACTGCGCATGTGTCGGGACATGGACGTATCCCCATGCGCATGCGCACAACCACGTCGGAACAACTGTCGAAGATACGCCGGATCACTGTGTACGCCGTGAACGTAACCTACGCCCAGCCAGACCCACGTCGGCCCATATTCACAGACGTCCAACGTAAAATATGTAGGCTTGTGTTCCCTGGTCCATACCTTTTGCATGGGTTGCGCCTCATCTATGGGGAATAACTTTACGCTGGACGTAAAACTTACGCAAACCGCGTAAATCATGCGCCGGGCGCAAGTACGTTCGTGAATCGGCGTATATCCCTCATTTGCATATTTGAATTCGAAAATCAATGGGAGCGCCACATGTTTCCAGCGTAAATATGCGCCCACTCTACGCCGGCGTAGGCAAGTTACGTCGGTGGAATGAAGTCTGTTTTTAGGTGTATCTAAGTTTGTGGGTTCGGCGCACAGATACGATGGCGCATATTTGTACTTACGCGGTGTATCTGGAGATACGTCGGCGTAAGTGCTTTGTGAATCCGGGCCATAGTGTGCAATTATAAGCACAGTAATCATAGTAAAATCACAGCATGAATTCATATATATATATATATATATATATATATATATATATATATATATATATATATATATATATATATATATATTATAGATACACTGAAATTTTGTCCGAAAATAGTGAAAGAGAAAAGATGTCGATAATGGCACAGAAATCGCACCTGTGAATTCATGCTGTGATTTTACTATGATAACTGTGCTTATGGTGTGTGCCATAGTACATGTGACTCAAAAATCACATCAAAAACGTAACACGGATGCGTCAATGATGAATTCTTGCTGCATTTTCAATGCATTTGAACTGGGAGGTGCACTTTTTTTTTTTTTTTTTTTTTAAAGTGTATTTTTGTGCGTGAACTCGAGAGAGAGGAGCCGGACTGCAGGAGTTGGGAGTAGGCAGACCCTCCCCCCGAAGGCATTCGCCATCCTTCTCCATGCCCCTGGTGGCAATGGCGGGTGTGAAGGGGGGCCTCCCACTCACCCCGCCCTACCTGCTCCTCTTGGGAGCCCAACTGGGGCCCAACGGGACCCCAATGGGGCAGAGGGACTCCCCCTATGAGGGAGTGAGGGGGCCTAGCCCACCCAGCCAGCCCCGTAAGGTCCTTCGCCTCTCTTTATTTTAGGAGACCGCATGGCCAAAGTGCGTGTGTTTTAAACCAATTTAGTGTGCGTGCAAGTGTGGTGTTTTTTTTGGGGGGGGTGGGCGTACTAAGCACAGGCGTACCTTGCATAGCACACCCACCGGGAGCCAGGCTAAGACCACCAAACTCAATTCACATGTAGCCGAGACCGGGATCCGAACCCTTGGCTGCAGAGGTGAATGGCTTGTCAACGCAGTGCCAATCACGTTGAGCCACCACAGCTCCCCGGTGCACTTTTTTTAACTGACCAAAAATGCACCAAGCAGTTTTTAACACCACGATGGAAGATACATAGAATTTTTAAAGAGATACATGTTTCTTGAGTTTTTCTTGCGCTAAAGGCCCACAAAAAAATAATATACATTTAAATTGATATTAATTAAACAGTCGACTATAATACAATTATAATACAATTATACTGTATATAAAGAAATTAATATTTTGTTTTTAAGTTTTTTTGTTTAGGTTTTCGGCCAAGTGCATCCTGCATTTTCAGTTTTAGTACCAACATTTTTATTTGGTGCACCTCTATCTATATATATGTTTTAAATTCATTATTTTTCTCAAAATTGTCAATGTCAAAGAAGTTTTTTTGAAATCTTTGCAAATTTATTAAAAAATAAAATACGAAAAAAAAATCCCATTTACATAAGTATTCATAGGCTTTGCTCAATTCTTTGCTGAAGCACCTTTGGCACAAATTACAGCCTCAAGTATTTTTGAGTATGATGCTACAAGCTTGGCACACCTATTTTTGGGCATTTTCTCCCATTCTTCTTTGTAGGACATCTTAGGCTCCATCAGGTAGGATGGGGAGCGTCAGTGCATAGCCATTTTCAGATCTCTCTCGAGATGTTCAATCAGGTTCAAGCCAGAACTCTGGCTGGGTCACTCAAGGACATTGTCTCATAGCCACTCCTTTGTTATCTTGGCTGTGCTTAGGGTCGTTGTCCTGTTGGAAGATAAACCTTCACCCTAGTCTGAGGTTCAGAACGCTCTGGGGCAGATTTTCATCAATGATGTCTCTGTACATTGCTGCATTCATCTTTCCCTCGATCCTGACTAGTCCACTAGTTCCTGTCGCTGAAAAACGTCCCCACAGCATGATGCTGCCACCACCATGCTTCACTGTAGGGATGGTATTGGTCAGATGATGAGCGGTGCCTGGTTTCCTCCAGACATGACGATTGCCATTCAGGCCAAAGAGTTCAATCTTTGTTTCACCAGACCAGGCACCTTCAGGTGCCTTTTAATGAGGAGTGGCTTCCGTTTGGCCACTCTACCATACAGGCCCGATTGATGGAGTGCTGTAAAGATGGTTGTTCTTCTGGAAGGTTCTCCTATCTCCACGTAGATGCGCTCGAGCTCTCTCAGAATGACCATCAGGTTCTTGGTCACCTCCCTGTCAAAATCCCTTCCTTCTTCCCCAATCGCTCAGTTTGGTCAGGCGGCCTGCTCTAGGTAGAGTCCTGATGGTTCCTTCACAGATGATGAAGGCCACTGTGCTCATTGGGACCTTCAATGCTGCAGATATTGTTTTTGTACCCTTCCCTGGATCTGTCCCTCCATACAATCCTGTCTCGGAGGTCTACAGACAATCCCTAGGACTTAATGGCTTGGTTTGTGCTCAGACATGCCCTGTGATTTGTGGGACCTAATAGATAGGTGTTTGCCTTTCTAAATCATGTCCAATCAACTGAATTTACCACAGGTGGATGCCAATCAACTTGTAGAAACATCTCAAGGATGATCAGTGGAAACAGGATGTACCTGAGCTCAATGGGATACTTTCATTTTTTATTTTTAAGAAATTTGCAAACATTTAAAAAAAAACTTCTTTCACGTTGTCATTGTGGGGTATTGTTGGTAGAATTTTAGGGAAAATAAATGAATTTTTAAAATTTTCGAATAAGGTGTGGGCGCACATTACGCCGATGTAGTGCAAACGCCGTACGCCACGCCAATGTAGTGCGGAGAGGCAAGCATTGCATTCAGCAAGCTATTGCTCCCAACGCTGGGTCAGCATGGCGTAGGTTTCGAGGGCGCAGGCTGGCGTAGGTGGAAGTGGGCGTGACCCCATGCAAATGATGGTCCGAGCATGCTGCAGTGTTTTACGCCCGGCGTATCACGAACTGCGCATGCGCCGTGACGCCGACGTGATGTGGACGCATACACAACACCCGTATGCGCCTGCTCACAACCACGCCGGCACAACTGCCTAAGCTACGCCGTGAACTTAACGTACGCCCAGCCAGACACACGTCCAACGCACAATACGCCGGCTTGTGTTCCCTGGTGCAGACCTTTGCATGTCTGTTGCCGGGTTGCACCTCATCTATGGGGAATAACTTTACGCCGGACGTACAACTTACGCGCACCTTGCGCAGCATGCACGTTCGTGATTCGCCATATTTCCCTAATTTGCATGTTTGAATGCCTAATCAATGGGAGCAGCAACATGTGTCCAGCCCATATTTGCGCCCACGCTACGCCGGCGTGTGCAAGCTACGTCGGCAAGTATGGAGGTGCGGCCCACATATGCTAATAAGCAGGGTGCGCTGCCAGTCACCACTCAGGACAGACATTAGCACCCCTCGAGCAGGGCCGGCCTTTGGGATGTGCGGGCTGTGCGGTCGCACAGGGTGCCATAAGCAACAGGGGCGCCGTGCGGCCGTCACAGTTTGCAGAATTGCAATTGTCACACTGCCTGACCCCCTCCTGTCACACTGCCTGACCCCCTCCTGTCACACTGCCTGACCCCCTCCTGTCACACTGCCTGCCCCCTCCTGTCACACTGCCTGCCCCCTTTCTGTCACACTGCCTGCCCCCCCTCTTGTCATACTGCCTGCCCCCCCTCTTGTCACACTGCCTGCCCCCCCTCTTGTCACACTGCCTGCCCCCCTCTTGTCACACTGCCTGCCCCCTCCTGTCACACTGCCTGCCCCCCTCCTGTCACACTGCCTGCCCCCCTCCTGTCACACTGCCTGCCCCCCTCCTGTCACACTGCCTGCCCCCCCTCCTGGCACACTGCCTGCCCCTCTCCTGTCACTCTGCCTGCCCCCCTCCTGTCACTCTGCCTGCCCCGCTATCATCCTGCCCCCCTTCTGCCACTCTGCCTGCCCCCCTATCATCCTGCCCCCCTTCTGTCACTCTGCCTGCCCCCTTCTGTCACTCTGCCTGCCCCCTTCTGTCACTCTGCCTGCCCCCCTCCTGTCATTCTGCCTGCCCCCTCCTGTCATTCTGCCTGCCCCCCTCCTGTCACTCTGCCTGCCCCCCTCCTGTCACTGCCTGCCCCCCTCCTGTCACTCTGCCTGCCCCCCTTCGCTATCATCCTGCCCCCTTCTGCCACTCTGCCTGCCCCCTCTGTCACTCTGCCTGCCCTCCTGTCACTGTCACTCTGCCTGCCCCCCTCCTGTCACTCTGCCTGCCCCCCTCCTGTCACTCTGCCTGCCCCCCTCCTGTCACTCTGCCTGCCCCCCTCCTGTCACTCTGCCTGCCCCCCTTCTGTCACTCTGCCTGCCCCACCTATCATTCTGCCTGCCCCCCTCCTGTCACACTGCCTGACCCCCCTCTTGTCACTCTGCCTGACCCCCTCCTGTTACACTGCCTGCCCCGCTATCATCCTGCCCCCTTCTGTCACTCTGCCTGCCCCCTTCTGCCACTCTGCCTGCCCCCCCCTGTCATCCTGTCCCCCTTCTGTCACTCTGCCTGCCCCCCTATCATCCTGTCCCCCTTCTGTCACTCTGCCTGCCCCCCCTATCATCCTGCCCCCTTCTGTCACTCTGCCTGCCCCCCCTTATCATCCTGCCCCCCTTCTGTCACTCTGCCTGCCCAGGGGTTATATAGTCTTGTTTCTTCCGCTGGCCCCTAGCTGATTCCACAGAATATACTGGAATGGCTGAACAGCCTTACAGCTCATTTACACATGTAGTGCCCTCTGAAGAGCAATCCACATTTGTATTGCTCTTTAGAGGGCATGTGACAGGCGCCTGTTTAAATCCCACAGTATCGCCCCCGCAATTTAATGCATTGCACATGTGGCCCATTAACTTGAATGGGCCACATTCGACAGGCAATACTGCTCGCTGAACCCAACAGTGCAGACATTTTTTTGTCGCACTGTTATGGAAAGCATTTTGGCTGTGGCAAGTGTACATCCCCCTCTGTTGCCTTTTCAGCTTGAGGGAAATGGTTGGGTAGCAGTAATAACACAGCTCAACCTCAAGTTTTTACTGTCCCCCCAACCACAAGTGTAAATGGAGTTGCAGGGCACTCTGAAAAGTGATCCATAGTGGATCATGTTTTGAAGGTATTTGACAGGTGGTGAAGAAGCGTTATGTTGCCTCCTCACCACCTGTTTTATACCCCTAAAAACCCATGCCACTGTGCTGTAGCCATGTGCATTGCACATGGTTGCAGCACAGCCCCATTCAGGTGAATGGGTTGGGTTAAGCAAGAGCAGTGCCGTGCACCACTAAAATGTTCGGGTTTAGCTTAAAGAAAAGGTGGTAACCCTAAGTGTCCCCCTCTGTGTTTCCTCTTTGTGTATGTTTAGGTGACCAGGGGGCGAGGGGTGAAGGTGGGGGGCGCCACAGGATTAGCTCGCACAGGGCGCCTGAACACCTAAGGCCTGCCCTGCCCTCGAGTCACCACCCCCCCTTTCCCTCCTTTGCACAGAGCCCTCTGATGCATACTTCTGCTGGACAAACTTCCAGCACACTGGTGCAGCCTATAAAAGCCGGCTACACAGAACAACAGAGGACTCCGCTGGCTTGTCTCCCAGCCCTGCCCCTTCACAGATATCTCCCCCAGAGAACCCATGGAGTGGAGATGCTGCCTCCCATGTTGATTATCCGCTCTGTGCTACTGCTGAAGGGAGCTGAAGCAACAATAAACAAGTGCTGGGAGGGCAGCCGGCTGCACAACTCTATGCTTTTTCTACTAACTACAACAGCCAGGTGGACACCAGTGCCATAGCCAGACAATGCTGGCCGGAATCTATATCGCCCTGACCCTGCACCAACGGTCACAGTGAGAGCCGGCGGAATTCAAATTGGGCGGGTACGGGGCGTGTATTATTTAAACTAAGCGCGATCCCGCGGCGAACGTACTGCGCATGCGTCGACTGTCAATGCATCCCAGTGCGCATGCTCCAAATTCGGTCAGTGAACGTCAATGACGTCAAATCCCCATTCATGGACGTTTTACGCAAGCGACGCGTTTTTTTTTTTTTTCGATGCGATGACGACGGCTATACTTAACATAGGATACTCCACTAGGGGGCTGCTTTATCTTTACGCCGCGTATCGCTTACGGAAACGTCGGAAAGTAACTGCGTCGCGCGCGAATACGATCGTGAATTGCCGATTCCCGCTGATTAACATATTTTTCGGCGTAAATCAGCGGGAACGCCCCCGGCACCATTTTTAAATTAAAGTTGCGATGCGATGGCGAAATTCAATTGCGCCGATCGCATCGGAACTCCAACCCGGCGTTTCTTGTTTTCTGGTTACAGAAAACAGAAACGCCGGCTTAAAGTGACAGTTAGGCTGGAGTATCACTGATACTCCAGCCTAACTCTACCTGAATCTGACCCTTAGTCTGTAAAGTTCAATATTAAGTTGGCCCACCCTTTGCAGCTATAACAGCTTCAACTCTTCTGGGAAGGCTGTCCACAAGGTTTAGGAGTGTGTCTATGAGAATGTTTGACTATTCTTCCAAAAGCGCATGTCTTTATCAACCTTGCTTTGTGCACTGGTCCAAAACTACTGTATTTGGAGGGGGGATTATAGTGTGGGTTTGTTTTCCAGGGGTTGGGCTTGGCCCCTTAGTTCCAGTGAAGGGAACACTTAAGGCATCAGCATACCAAGACATGTTGGACAATTTAATGCTCCCAATTTTGTGGGAACAGTTTGGGGATGGCGCCCTCCTGTTCCAACATGACTGCGCACCAGTACACAAAGAAAGCTCCATAAAGACATGCATAAGTGAGTTTGGGGTGAAAGAACTTGACTGGCCTGCAGAGAGTCCTGACCTCCATCCGATAGAACACCGTTGTAATCAATTTGAGTGCAAACTGCGAGCCAGGCCTTCTTTTCCACACCATTGCCTGATCTCACAAATGCGCTTCTGGAAGAATGGTCATACATTATCATAGACACACTCCTGACCCTTGTAGACAGCTTTCACGGAAGAATTGAAGCTGTTATAGCTGAAAAGGGTGGGTCAACTCAATATTGAGCCCTACGGACTAAGACTGGGATGCCATTAAAGTTCATTTGTGTGTAAAAGCAGGCATTCCAACACTTTTGACAATATAGGCCCGGATTCACATACATCGGCGCATATTTATGCCGCCGTAGCATATCTCTTTTACGCTACGCCGGCGCAGCTTGGAGAGGCAAGCATGGAATTCACAAAGCAAATGCGCCCAACTCTGCGCCGGCATAGCGTATATTAGGTAAGCGTAAGCCGGCGTAAGTGGAAGTAGGTGGAAGTGGGCTGAACGTGGGCGTGATCCATGTTAATGAAGCGTGACCCCATGCAAATGATGGGCCGGGTGCCAGACAAGTACTTAAAATGAACTGCGCATGTGTCGAGACGTGGACGGATCCCCATGCGCACAACCACGTCGGAACAACTGTCCAATATACGCCGGATCACTCAAAAACCACTTAAAAAACGTAACACGGATGTGTCAATGATGAATTCTTGCTGCGTTTTCAATGCATTTGAACTGGGAGGTGCACTTTTTTTAACTGACCAAAAATGCACCAAGCAGTTTTTAACGCCACAATGAAAGCGCAAGGGGACCACTATGAAGACATACTTAGAATTTAAAGAGATACATGTTTCTTGAGTTTTTCTTGCGCTAAAGGCCCACAAAAAAATAATATAAATTTAAATTGATATTAATTAAACAGTCGACTATAATACAATTATAATACAATTATACTGTATATAAAGATATTAATATTTTTTTTAACGTTTTTTTGTTTAGGTTTTCGGCCAAGTGCATCCTGCATTTTCAGTTTTAGTACCAAAATTTTCATTCGGTGCACCTCTATCTATATATATGTTTTCCACATTTTGTTATTTTACAGCCTTATTCCAAAATAGATTAAATTCATTATTTTCCTCAAAATTCTACAAACAATGTCAAAGAATTTTTTTGAAATCTTTGCAAATTTATTAAAAAATAAAATACGAAAAAAAAAATCCCATTTACATAAGTATTCATAGGCTTTGCTCAATTCTTTGCTGAAGCACCTTTGGCACAAATTACAGCCTCAAGTATTTTTGAGTATGATGCTACAAGCTTGGCACACCTATTTTTGGGCATTTTCTCCCATTCTTCTTTGTAGGACATCTTAGGCTCCATCAGGTAGGATGGGGAGCGTCAGTGCATAGCCATTTTCAGATCTTTCCAGAGATGTTCAATCAGGTTCAAGCCAGAACTCTGGCTGGGTCACTCAAGGACATTGTCTCATAGCCACTCCTTTGTTATCTTGGCTGTGCTTAGGGTCGTTGTCCTGTTGGAAGATGAACCTTCGCCCTAGTCTGAGGTTCAGAACGCTCTGGAGCAGATTTTCATCAATGATGTCTCTGTACATTGCTGCATTCATCTTTCCCTCGATCCTGACTAGTCCACCAGTTCCTGTCGCTGAAAAACATCCCCACAGCATGATGCTGCCACCACCATGCTTCACTGTAGGGATGGTATTGGTCAGATGATGAGCGGTGCCTGGTTTCCTCCAGACATGATGATTGCCATTCAGGCCAAAGAGTTCAATCTTTGTTTCACCAGACCATGAGGAGTAGCTTCAGTTTGGCCACTCTACCATACAGGCCCGATTGATGGAGTGCTGTAAAGATGGTTGTTCTTCTGGAAGGTTCTCCTATCTCCACGTAGATGAGCTCGAGCTCTCTCAGAATGACCATCAGGTTCTTGGTCACCTCCCTGTCAAAATCCCTTCCTTCTTCCCCAATCGCTCAGTTTGGTCGGGCGGCCTGCTCTAGGTAGAGTCCTGATGGTTCCTTCACAGATGATGAAGGCCACTGTGCTCATTGGGACCTTCAATGCTGCAGATATTGTTTTTGTACCCTTCCCTGGATCTGTCCCTCGATACAATCCTGTCTCGGAGGTCTACAGACAATCCCTAGGACTTAATGGCTTGGTTTGTGCTCAGACATGCCCTGTGATTTGTGGGACCTAATAGATAGGTGTTCGCCTTTCTAAATCATGTCCAATCAACTGAATTTACCACAGGTGGACGCCAATCAACTTGTAGAAACATCTCAAGGATGATCAGTGGAAACAGGATGTACCTGAGCTCAATGGGATACTTTCATTTTTTATTTTTAAGAAATTTGTAAACATTTAAAAAAAAACTTCTTTCACGTTGTCATTGTGGGGTATTGTTGGTAGAATTTTAGGGAAAAGAAATGAATTTTTAAAATTTTCGAATAAGGCTGTAACATAACAAAATGTGGAAAAAGTGAAGCACTCTATGGCCCAGATTCACAGAGTGTGGGCGCACATTACGCCGCTGTAGTGCAAACGCCGTACGCCACGCCAATGTAGTGCGGAGAGGCAAGCATTGCATTCAGCAAGCTATTGCTCCCAACGCTGGGTCAGCATGGCGTAGGTTTTGAGGGCGCAGGCTGGCGTAGGTGGAAGTGGGCGTGACCCCATGCAAATGATGGTCCGAGCATGCTGCAGTGTTTTACGCCCGGCGTATCACGAACTGCGCATGCGCCGCGACGCCGACGTGATGTGGACGCATACACAGCACCCGTATGCGCCTGCTCACAACCACGCCGGCACAACTGCCTAAGCTACGCCGTGAACTTAACGTACGCCCAGCCAGACACACGTCCAACGCACAATACGCCGGCTTGTGTTCCCTGGTGCAGACCTTTGCATGTCTGTTGCCGGGTTGCACCTCATCTATGGGGAATAACTTTACGCCGGACGTACAACTTACGCGCACCTTGCGCAGCATGCACGTTCGTGAATCGCCATATTTCCCTCATTTGCATGTTTGAATGCCTAATCAACGGGAGCAGCAACATGTGTCCAGCCCATATTTGCGCCCACGCTACGCCGGCGAGTGCAAGCTATGTCGGCGTAGGGTGGCCAGTTTTTAGGCGCCTATTTGTTGTTGGGTCTGGCGCACACATACGCCGATGCACATTTGCACTTACCTCGGTGTAACGTGATTTACGTTGGCTTAAGTGCTTTGTGAATCTGGTAGTAAAGTGTCTCACAAGTATGGACAGTTGCGTCGGAGGTGCGGCCCACATATGCTAATAAGCAGGGTGCGCTGCCAGGCACCACTCAGGACAGACATTAGCACCCCTCGAGTCACCACCCCCCCTTTCCCTCCTTTGCACAGAGCCCTCTGATGCATACTTCTGCTGGACAAACTTCCAGCACACTGGTGCAGCCTATAAAAGCCGGCTACACAGAACAACAGAGGACTCCGCTGGCTTGTCTCCCAGCCCTGCCCCTTCACAGATATCTCCCCCAGAGAACCCATGGAGTGGAGATGCTGCCTCCCATGTTGATTATCCGCTCTGTGCTACTGCTGAAGGGAGCTGAAGCAACAATAAACAAGTGCTGGGAGGGCAGCCGGCTGCACAACTCTATGCTTTTTCTACTAACTACAACAGCCAGGTGGACACCAGTGCCATAGCCAGACAATGCTGGCCGGAATCTATATTGCCCTGACCCTGCACCAACGGTCACAGTGAGAAGTGAAAAAAAGGTATTGCTTCACTCTAAGTGCATTTTCGTTTTACATACTCTGGTCCCATTACATACTTAAAAATGGGGTATGCCTGTAGCGCAGTTTATTGTCAGGATTTTTTTTAGATCTGCATGTGTATTTCAGGCATATTTATTTACTGCAGAAGCTGTAAAATTCTTCTTTTCTTTTTTCACAGTTCTATTGGGCTTATTCACGCAGCTTTATCACAGGCATTAATTAACCATTGGCGCCGGAGAACATTTGAAATATCTAACCACATCATTCATTATGGATTGAAGTGGTGCCATTGCTTCTAACAGGAGGAGACTAAAGCCCCTTTCACATTGAGGAGTTTTTCAGGCGGTAAAGCGCTAAAAATAGCGCTGCTATACCACCTGAAAAACTTCTGCCAAGCAACCTCAATGTAAAAACCCGAGGGCTTTCACACTAAGGCGATGCGCTGGCGGGAGATAAAAAAATCTCCTGTCAGCAGCATCTTTGGAGCGGTGAGAGGAGCTCCTTCACCGTTCCTTTCCATTGAAAACAATGGTAAACCGCGGCAATACTGCCCGCAATGCGCCTCTATAGAGGGCGGTATTAACCCTTTCATGGCCGCTAGCGGGGGTTAATGCCGCACCGCTATCGGCCACAACTCGCGGCAAATCTGAAGGTATATCGGCGATATACCGCTAGCGTGGCTCCCCCCGCAATGTGAAAGGGGCCTAAGTAATAGGTGATTTAAAAAAAGATATAGTATATAACATTATTTTGTATGGCTAGGAATATACAGTAGGTAATGAAGAAACAACTTCTATATGGGGACTACAAGCCAAACACTGGTGCCTGCCATGCATTTCTGCCATGCCCAATGTATATGTATGATGAGTTAGATGCCTAATTTGCTTCACCCAGGGCGGGGTCACCGGGTAAAATCACCCAGTGACCACGCCCCATGTCTATATAAATGGTTGCGCACCGCTCACACGGCATTACAGTGGGAGAGCTCATCGAGTCAACATCGGGACAGGAGAGTGGGAAGAAGACGGTGGAGAAGACCGGGGGCCCCCCGCTAGTAAAACAGCTGCAAGAAGATAGTGAAGGGGCCGGGCAGAAAGCACCGGAGAACGCGGAGAAGAGAGCGGAGAGTCGGAAGAAGACCCCCGAAGTCGGAAGAGACCCCCGAAGTTGGAAGAAGACCCCCAAAGTCAGAAGACCACGGGACCTGCCTAATAAAATTACTTTAAAAACCTGTGTAGTGTTTTTTTTTTACACCTTTCCCCCAGGTGAATGAGTAGGCATACGATGTACCCCATACTTAATCACATAGGGTGTGGGGCCGGTATCTGGGGCCACCCCTGCCCCAAAGCACTCACCCCCATATGTTGAGGGCATGCGGCCTGGTACGGTTCAGGAGGGGGGCACTCGTTTGTCCCCACCCCCTTTCCTGACTGCCTGGGCTGCGTGCTCGGATAAGGGTCTGGTGTGGATCTTGGGGGGACCCCCACGCTGTTTTTTTTAGCGTAGGGGTTCCCCTTTAAATCCGTACCAGACCTAAGGGCCTGGTATGCTCTTAGAGGAGGAACCCATGCCGCTTTTTTAATTTAAAATCTGGTGTGGAGTTCCCCCCTCAAGATTCATATCAAACACAGTGCCTGGTATTAGCAGGGATCCAAGTCGGATCCCCGTTCATTGAAAGTCGGACGTTTGACGGCTTCAAGTTGCAAAGTCGGATCCAAAATAGTACTAGTGTCGTTTCGCACCAGTGTGAACCCGGCCTTAAGCAGACATATGCTTGGTGCTTACAGTATGACTGACCAGGAATCATCAATAATACATTGATTGCTGGTTAATGTTGTTAGTAATAAAGTCCAGCCATGTGCTTGCTCTGCTGTTAGTGACATTAGTAGGAAGCAGATTGTTTGGCAAATGTATGTAGCAGCTCTGATTTCTAGAAGTGAATAAGGTCTGCTAAGCCAACCTACCTACAGAGCCAAACCGCTCCACAGCGTATGATAACAGATCTAGTGGCATTGTGAAAAGAAGAGGTACAAGTATCAGAACACAGAATCAGACTTCATACACTGTGTACATAAGCTTAAGTCCCAAGCAACATAACAAGATGTAGAAATAGTACAACAATAACAATATACATGTGGTGCCTGCCATGCAAATGACGACACCAGACACCAATGGCTGGCAGAGACAACAGCAAATGACCACAATGAAAAAAAGGCAATCACCACTGTTCTTCCCTAAGATAAACCAATCCTTTAAGTGGTTGGCTAGGATCCACCTCCTTCTCCATAGGTATTAGCATGCACACTTGGGTGAACAAAATATACAATGAAATTGAAAATAAAAGGTAATTGGCAACGTGAAGGTGCAGCGCAACACAGTACATCTTACTAAGGTCAATGAAACGAATGTGTTCGCCAACTTTTAACACCATTGCTCTTACAATTGCCTTAGTATATAAGCCAGATAGGTGTGGACTTCACTCTGCAAATTAAAAATGTACTCCATTTACCAACGGTCACGCAGCACTGAAATGCTATACAGTATGTCTTACATTAAGAATCTGTTCTATAAATGAAAACCAACTGTGATCAAACTTAACAAAGCCAAGAATAAACAGTAAATAAATAGGTATCCATTTACTTAACCATATACATCAAACAGCAGTCAGACATACAGGCATAATAGAGATCTATCTTAAGAAACTGCTATCCATAAACATGTACGGTTGGTTTATATGATGTAGAGTGTAGTAGAGAACAGGAAGACATCCCCAGCTACAACAACATCTTGAAAAAAGCAACACAAGTGGACTGCAAAATGTCATCATGGCTAAACCTCCTCGAATCCAATGGCTGGAGATGTCAGTGGTGCCCATAAGAATATGGACAGTTGCCCAATCAGGAATCTTATGTTTTTGACATACATACAGTCATATAGAATATCTAACAACCAAGATTATCTACCAACATATAACTCTAATAAGGTAAACTGGTTCTCTTCATTGTTTAAAAGTGATATCAAGGCAAACTTGTCTCAAGCCTGTGCAATAATTCTACGATTCGTAGCTCATTAGGTATAGACACCTAAAGTTGTAAATCTCTGTAATAATGGTGCTTGGCCTTGACCTTAATATCACTTACTAATCAACATTTAAGCCACTTATTTGCTTTAAGCAGTGTTAAAAGAGAAATAAGGGATTTGTTTTTTTCTAATAATAAACAACATTTAACCAATTAGTGCGCAACCTAAATAAATGAGAATATATATGATGCAAATGTGTGAAAAGGATTATTATTGACACAAATGTCCAATAGGCAATCAGCCGTTAAATTGGTGCAAATATGGATGAAAGAACATAGAGTCCCATAGGAGTTTCCTAATGCTTGGCGTTCCTCCCTTGTGACACTCTAAGCTTTCAATCGATCCGGACAGCAAACTAAACTCCTTCTAATAGTAAGTGAATGGCCGCTCCAGATCCCGGAAAGATAAAGGCACCGTACGAGTCTCTCGCTGACCAGGTCGGGACGCTCACACTGGCTCCTCGTATCCCTCAGCTGATTCTAACAATCGTGAGATCTCCACACGGGTTGATTGGTAATTAGAATCCGCAAAGCAGGAAGATATTCAAAGATGGTATTGGAGGAAAGGAAGGAAAGGCTTCATGGTGTAATATTGTATAAAAAGCGTTTTTATTCCACTCGATTAGAATAAATCACTGACATCCATAAAGGCATCCTTATTCGACAAGGTAAAGGATTCAGGTAAAAAAGTAAAAAACCAGCGTCGGTAAACCCGATCGACTGGAGGTGTGGTGACGTCAGCTCCTGATGCTCCACCCGACGTAACGTTTCTCCCTATTGGGCTTCTACTGGGAAAGGAGAAGCCCAATAGGGAGAAACGTTACGTCGGGTGGAGCATTAGGAGCTGATGTCACCACACCTCCAGTCGATCGGGTTCACCGACGCTGGTTGTTTACTTTTTTTACCTGAATCCTTTACCTTGTCGAATAAGGATGCCTTTATGGATGTCAGTGATTTATTCTAATCGAGTGGAATAAAAACGCTTTTTATACAATATTACACCATGAAGCCTTTCCTTTCTTTCCTCCAATACCATATTTAAATATCTTCCTGCTTTGCGGATTCTAATTACCAATAAACCCGTGTGGAGATCTCACGATTCTTGGAATCTGCTGAGGGATACGAGGAGCCAGTGTGAGCGTCCCGACCTGGTCAGCGAGAGACTCGTACGGTGCCTTTATCTTTCCGGGATCTGGTAAGCGGCCATTCACTTACTATTAGAAGGAATTTAGTTTGCTGTCCGGATCGATTGAAGGCTTAGAGTGTCACAAGGGAGGAACGCCAAGCATTAGGAAACTCCTATGGGACTCTATGTTCTTTCATCCATATTTGACGGCTGATTGCCTACTGGACATTTGTGTCAATAATAATCCTTTTCACACATTTGTATCATATATATTCTCATTTATTTAGGTTGCGCACTAATTGGTTAAATGTTGTTTATTGTTTGTAGAGCCTTGTATTCAGGCTTTTTTTTCCCCCAAGTGCAGCACCATTTATGTTACATTATCACATTGTATTTGTTCACATTTTATTGCACAGGTGGTTGTTTTACCATCATGAATACCTAATTAGCAGGATTAGCGCGGATTGTCCTCTGTTACACATTTGTTTTTTTCTGACTCAGATGCTGCATCTGTCCCTCTAACACTGAACACTGAGCGATCAAATACCGCCAATCGCTTATTTCTCACAGCTCTGTAAGCAGAGACGGTGCCTTCCAGTCACTGACTCTCTGCTCTGCCCCCCCTTGAGCGCTCACTGGAGTGCTGGGCAGTGGAGGGGGTGGGAGCGACCGGCTCAGGCTCTTAGCGCTTCGATGAGAGGCTGAGCCGGGTGTTGGTCCAGGCATGTGGGAGGATTCCAACCATATGGTCGTGATCTTTCCTGGGCCTGGACCAGCTCTTTGACATCAGCCGACAGCGGGCTTCAGTCTAATGAAAACGTGTCACAGGAGTGTAGAACGAACTTCACTTCTGTGATCCACAGGAAAAGTACAACCAAACAAGCTTTGACTGTACTTCTTCGTTAAGCCAAAAAACAAACATGTTTGTTAACAATTCTTAGATGCGGTGGCTGCATTCGTTTTTTTGGTAGGTTTTTTCCTTTATTTTCTTATGCAATCTGGCCAGTAAATCTGTTATTTATATCAGCTTACCTTAACAGACCAAGTTGTCCAGCAAAAGTGTCAGTTAGAGTCAGCTTTTAATATTCAATAATTTATATTGAAACTGAAACAAAGATACAGATAGAGGTCGGTTTTGTGCTTTCATTCACTTACGTTAAACTAAAACTACGTTGCTGTAACTGTTTAAAAAATGTTGACTGGGAGCAGAGTTTGTCCCCTGGCATCCACCTCCATCCCTATTCTGCTATCACTTTCTATTTCTTTACTCTTTTGCTTCCTACTCTTGTTTCTGCTCTATGTTTGAGTCTGAACTTTATCTGTTCTATATTGGTGAGAATCTCCACAACACATACTGGAACAATGTTACTTTGATTATAGTCTCCAGTGCAGTGAAGTGGAGAATCTCGTTTCTATACTTTGCCTGTTTGACTGTATGATAACTATGGCTACGCTTCTTTAATGTACATGTGACTTTTACCAATGAAATTCTGCTTACAGCGTTTCTGTTTACAGGCTGCCCAAACAGATCCATGAATATCATGTGAATGCACGCTTGAATTGCATGGTGGACACTATAGGGAACATTTACTAAACTGGAGCACTCAGAATCTGGTGCACTGTATGTGGTAGCCAATCGGCTTCTAACAGCGGCTTGTTTAATTATCCTTTGGCAATAAAACCTGGAAGCTGATTGCTTTCTATAAAGAGTTGCACCATATTTTGCGTTGTCCAGTGTTAGTAAATAACTCTCTATACTTTTCTGCTTCATTACCGATCCATGGCAATAAGAAACTGTCAAACCGTACGCACATTATTTTGTATGCTGCTGTCCAAAGGTGTTTCCATTGCTCCTCCATAGAGTGGAGATACTCTAAAGCCCAATAACACCTACCAAATTTTTGGTCAGTGTGTACTGCTATCTGGTCATCAAAAGCCGGTTTAACAACCAGCTTGCCTGTTCTGTTGCAGTGGATTTGCACAGAGCAGCCTGGTTTCTTCTCTTCTCAGGGGCCCTCTTCTGTGCTTCTGGCCCCTCCCTCCTGTCGAGTGCCCCCACAGCAAGCAGCTTACTATGTAGTCACCTGAGCCGAGTCCCAGCTCCCTATGTCCATTCAGACACGGAGCTTCAGCCCGGCCCAGCCCCCCTGTCTCTCCTGATTGGTTAGCTGACTTTGATCGACAGCAGCGGGTGCCAATGGTGTATCAGCAAACCAGGAGGGAGAGTCTCAGTCAGCTGAGACACTCATGGACATCCCTGGATAGAGATGTTGCTCAGGTAAGTATTAGGTGGGCCAGCAGTGCTACACATAGAAGGCTTTTTAACTTAATGTATAGAAAACCTTCCAACTTTACAAACCCTTTAAGGATTGGTAAGATGCAATATGTTAAATAATTTTTTTGTTTTGGGGTTAAATAAAAGGATTTTTAATAAACAGCTTACCTGTAAAATCCTTTTCTTGAAGTACATCACGGGACACAGAGCGCATAGCCATTACACTTGGGTTATATGGGTACCTTCAGGTGTGGACACTGGTGTAATCAATTTCACAGGAAGTTTCCTCCCTATATAACCCCCTCCCACTGGGAGTGCTTCAGTTTTGTAGCAAGCAATTTCTCCGAGGTTACACAATGTTCCCCAAAAGAGGGGTGGGAGCTCTGTGTCCCGTGATGTACTTCAAGAAAAGGATTTTACAGGTAAGCTGTTTATTAAAAATCCTTTTTTCTTTATCGTACATCACGGGACACAGAGCGCATAGCCATTACACTTGGGATGTCCTAAAGCAATGCTCTATGAAGGGAGGGAGACCGTAAGGCCAAGAATAGCCAAATAAAAAATTATCAGGAAGTAAAGTAACTCCACCAACAGAAAAAAGGGGGCGTGACCCGGACCAGAGGATTCTATACTGCTGCCCGTAGGACCGCCTGCCCAAATGCTGCGTCCGTACCCTTTGCAACGTCCAACTTATAAAATTTAGTAAACGTATGTACGGAAGACCAGGTTGCCGCTTTGCAAACCTGTGCCATAGAGATCTGATGGTGTGCCGCCCAGGAGGCACTCATGGCCCTCGTAGAATGGGCTTTAACTGATAAGGGAGGTGGAACGCGCTTCAGACCATAGGCCTGAAAAATCAGCTGCTTAATCCACCTAGCCAAGGAAGACCTGGCAGCCGGCTGACCCTTCTTGGGGCAATCCGGAAGAACAAAAAGCACATCTGTTTTCCGAATCTTCTCTGTAGCCTTGAGATAGACCCTCATGGCTCGAACCACGTCCAAAGTATGAAGCAGTCTTTCCTCTCTGGACTAGGAAAGAAGGATGGTAGGACTAGGTCCTGATTCAAGTGAAAACTGGATATGACCTTAGGAAGGAAAGAAGGTTGAGGCCGCAGAACCACTCTGTCCTTATGCAGAATAAGGTATGGCTCCCTGCATGACAAGGCTGCCAGCTCGGAAACCCTTCTGGCCGAAGCCATAGCCACCAAGAAAACCAACTTTCGGGTTAGTAGCACAAGAGGGATTTCTGTCAGAGGTTCAAACGGCTGCCTTTGTAAAGCTGACAAGACCAGATTTAAATTCCAGGGGCAGAGGGGAGCTCTAATAGGGGGATTCACATGCAAGACCCCCTGCAAGAAGGTTTTCATAAGCGAATGGGTGGCCAAGGGTCTTTGAAACCATATCGATAAAGCCGACACCTGCCCCTTTAGAGTACTAAGAGCCAACCCTTTGTCAACGCCAACCTGGAGGAATCGCAAGATCCTGTCAATAAAAAACTTTTGAGGATGCCATTTTTGAGACTCGCACCACTCCACATAGGTTCTCCAGACTCTGTAATAAATATTTCTGGAGACCGGTTTCCTAGCCTGAATCAACGTAGATATGACCTGAGAGGCCTCTGCCCTTAAAAATTAGGGATTCAGCCGCCAAGCCGTCAAATTTAGCTGCTGTGAAGCAGGGTGGCAGATTGGGCCCTGAGACAGCAGATCTGGGCGCAGGGGGAGCGGCCACGGCGCCCCGACTGACATCTTCACGATGAGTGCGTACCAAGCCCTCCTGGGCCAGGCTGGGGCCACCAGGATCACAGGCTTGCGCTCCACCCTGATCCTCCGTGGAAGGCGGGGAATCATCTGCAGTGGAGGGAACGCATACAGGAGAGAAAACTGGTGCCAAGGGCAAACCAACGCATCGGTCCCGTAGGCCGAGGGATCCCTGGCTCGGGATATGAATTTGTCCAACTTTTTGTTGGATCTCGTTGCCATAATGTCCACATCTGGGACTCCGAATCTTTGGCAAATCTCTTGGAATACCTGGGGGTGAGGAGACCACTCCCCCGGGAGCAACTGTTGACGACTCAAAAAATCTGCTTGAGAATTGTCTATCCCTGGGATGAACACTGCCGAGATGCAGGGTACATGGGCTTCGGCCCATGAGAAAATCAGGTTTACTTCCCTTTGGGCTGCTAGGCTCCTCGTGCCCCCCTGGTGGTTTATGTATGCCACCGCAGTGGCATTGTCGGACTGTATCCTTACTGGCAGACCCTGAAGGGGGAGAGTCCAGGCGATCAGGGCCAGTCGAGCAGCTCTGATCTCTAGGATATTGATGGGAAGCAGTTTTTCTGCCTCCGACCACTGCCCTTGCTGGGTCTGTCCTTCTAGAACTGCCCCCCAACCTGATAGGCTGGCATCCGTGGTTACTATCTTCCACGTGATGGGGCAAAAGGATTTCCCCTTTGACAAATTTTGAGGGACCAGCCACCAAAACAGGCTGCGCCGGACTCCTGGGGAGAGCACTAACGGACGATCTAACGTCTGAATGGACTTGTTCCAAGCAGAGAGAATGGCTGCCTGAAGATATCTGGTATGAATCTGGGCGTAGGGCACTGCCTCGAAGGCGGCCACCATCTTCCCCAGCAGTCGCATACATAGGCGAATAGTCGGCCTCTTCTTGCCTAAGATCACTTGAACTGCTTGAGTTATTGATCTGACCTTTGCTTGAGGTAAAAATATCCTCTGGCAGTCTGTATCTAGCCGAAGGCCTAGATATTCCAACTGCTTTGTGGGTTTCAATATCGATTTTTCTTGGTTCACAATCCACCCGAATTCCTCTAGATGCTGAACTGTGCGAACTACTGCATGATTGAGGCTGGAAGCTGAGCTGTCGATAACCAGAAGATCGTCCAGGTATGCCAGGACCAAACTGCCTTCTGTCCTTAGGACGGCTAGCACCGGGGCTAACACCTTTGTGAATACCCGCGGAGCTGTTGCCAACCCGAAAGGGAGGGCTACGAACTGGTAATGACGGTGATCTATCATAAAACGAAGAAACTTGTGATGTGCCGGGTAGATCGGCACGTGCAGATACGCATCCTTTATGTCTATAGATGCTAGAAAGTCGTCTTGATGTAGGCTGGCTGCCACCGAACGTATGGACTCCATACGAAAGGTCTGAATCTTTAGAAAGCGATTTAGGCGTTTGAGGTCTAAGATAGGCCTGACGTCGCCATTGGGCTTTGGTATTATGAAAAGGTTGGAGTAGAATCCCAGACCCCATTCCTGGGTTGGTACTTCTACAATTACTCCTTGGAGCAAGAGACGATCCAATGCTTTTACAAGAGAGGCCCTTTTTAATGGGTCGCTTGGAAGACTTGACCCCTGAAAATGAGGAGGGGGGACTTCCCGAAACTCTAGCTTGTAGCCCGTGGCTACCACGGGCAGTACCCAAGAGTGGGGAATTCTGGCCTTCCACACTTCGGAGAAAAACCGAAGCCTTCCCCCCACCCAAGAGAGTGGGGGCGCCCCTTCATGAATCTGACTTGATGACTGGTTTAACCGGCTTGTGAGACCATGGCCTCTTGCCTGCCGTGGCTTGTCCTTGTGGGTGGCTATTAAATGCTGAACGCCCGGGAGGCCGTCGATACTGACGGGAAGTTGAAGGGGCCGAGCCTGCGAAGGCCTGTCGCTTAAACGCGGGCCCACGCGATCTTTTCTTGACAGGCAAGAAAGAACTTTTACCACTTGATATGGTCTGGATATATTTATCTAGGTCTTCACCGAATAGTCTCCCACCATGAAAGGGAAATCCTGCTAAAAGCCTTTTGCAGGGTGCCTCTGCTGACCAGTTTTTCAGCCACAAAAGGCGACGCATATGAACCAACAGCAGAGATAAACGGGACGCCTGTTGAATGGAGTCCTTAATAGCATCTACTGCAAAGCAGAGAGCCCTTGGGAGGTCAGCCAATTCACGAGCTTGCTGAGAGCCGGTATGTCCCTTAATATCCGTTTAGTCTGATCCTTTAAAGCCTGACAAACGCCAATGGCTGCCACCGCTGGCTGAACCACGGCACCTACTGTGGTAAAAGAAGCCTTCAGTAGGGTCTCCAACTTTTTGTCGACTGGATCTTTAAACATCTGGACATTTTCAACCGGACAGGTCAGGGATTTATTTACGCAGGAAATGGCTGCGTCCACGGTAGGGAGTGCCCATTTCTTTGCAAATTCTTCTTCCATAGGATAGAGAATAGTGAACCTTTTAGGAGGGATAAAAATCCTATCAGGTCGAGCCCAATCCTGAAAAATCACGCTCTCCAGAAGGGGGTGAACCGGAAAAGACGCACCACTCAACAGTGCCTTCAAGGAACCCAAAGAGGATACCGCGGGGGCTAATTGTTCTGACACTGGAAGTTTAAAAGCAGTGCGAACCATATCTGTCAGAGACTGGATCCACAGGCTCTCTGCTTGAGAAGCCGAAAAAATTTCATCTATAGTGGAACCTTCAATGTCTGAACCGTCGGGACTCGGGTCCGCTTGATCCCCCTGTGGGTCCAATTCCTCCGAAGAGAGGACCTCTGCATCTGAAAACACCAATCTAGGTGACGGGGATCTAGCCCGTTTGCCACCTGGCAAAGAGCGGGCAATTAAAGCAGTTAACCTTTCCTCTAGCCCACCCAGGGTGGTCGCTAGCATTTCTTCCGTAACGTAAATGGGAATGGGTTGATTGGGGGCCGCCTCTGCCCCTAGCACCCTCAATGGCTCCTGCAACATGCTGTTCGGTGGTCTATCTGGTGAGGGTGGGACCGCTAGAGCCTGGCCCAAATCCTCTGACCCCGATGGAGACCCCTTTAGTTTTTTGGTACCTTTTGCAGCCTTAGCTGGTCCTGATCCCTTGGGAGCCATTGCACAACCTTGAGACACCCCTAAAGCCAACACCCAACTGTTGTAGCTAGAAGTGAACCATTAATAAGAACAGGCTATGGTAAAAAAAATCCAAATTTTCATACGCCCGAGAAGGCGGCAATACCGAGGAAAGTCCTGTGAGTATTGCCACACCAATGCCTGTTAGCTGGAGCCCAAGGTTGCACCGACTCAGATACTGCCAGATCTAAGGCTAAGTCCCTTTAAGAAAAAAAACTCTTCTTTTTTTTTTTCTGGTCAGTATGGAGCTAAGTCCAGACCTGAAGATCCACAAACCCCCACTGGGTGTCACTGTTAGCCAGAAATAGCTCAGCTGCACGCTCTGTGTCCTCAGCCTCCTCTGCTTTCAGGAGGGAATGACCAGCCAGGAAATTCTTTGCTGCTTTAATTGAGACCTGACGCTGCTGGCCCGCCCCCCCCACGCACGCTGACGCTGCAAAAGGCGGCGCGCGCGCCCCCCCCACGCTGAAACCAACATGGAGGAAGCAGAAAGCAGAGGAGAAGCCTGGACCAGCGCTAGCAACCCAACAGACACCAGGCAAGACACTAATCTTTATTGTAGTGCACACATAGAGGAAGCTGTCCCCATAGGCTTCCTAAGAAACAGGAGTTTTGTCAGCATTTTCCTTCCTATAGCACGTGGGGCTGCAGTATCATGCTAACAGGCAGATCTGGGGGGAGTAGCAAATACATATCTTTAAAAGCATACATATACCTACATGTTATCTGGGTAAACATTAGTACATCCCATCCTGCCTCAAAAGACATAGTGGAGATAGTGGCTGATGCACAAGCATACCATTAGCCGACCCAGAACCCCCAGGGGGATACCTACTGTCGAACCAAGTCCCGCAGGTTCCCTCTTACCTGCTCCACGCCGCAGGGTATTGCAAAATGCAAGAGGCCCAACCTTCCCCCATCTCCGTGGGTATTGTCTTGGACCTTCAGGGACCAGGGTCCTGTGTTAAGGAACCCACACACCTGGACCTATTTGGCATCCTGGCATCAGTAGCGTTTAGTTCTTGGAAGAGACTAAGGCACTGGAGCCCAGAATCCAGCCCTCCAAGGAGAGGCATTATAGGCAAAACCCCACTCCAGCAGGGCCCGGGTACCGTACACCTTGGCTTTGAAGCACTTCGGACAGATCCGGCTAGCTATCCTGGGTCCCGAGACCTCCGAGGGACAGCTAGACGTGACCAACACCTAAGACACTGGCGAAAAAACTGAAGCACTCCCAGTGGGAGGGGGTTATATAGGGAGGAAACTTCCTGTGAAATTGATTACACCAGTGTCCACACCTGAAGGTACCCATATAACCCAAGTGTAATGGCTATGCGCTCTGTGTCCCATGATGTACGATAAAGAAACTGCTTTAAAGGACCGGTAGAGTTGTTACTGCAATCACAATCTGTTTTTTGACTTATGTCTATCAGTACAATTGTGAATTGCGGCAATTGAGTAATTGTACCATATAAAAGGATTTTTAATAACAGCTTACCTGTAAAATCCTTTTCTTGAAGTACATCACGGGACACAGAGCGCATAGCCATTACATATGGGGTTATATGGGTACCTTCAGGTGTGGACACTGGTGTAATCAACTTCACAGGAAGTTCCTCCCTATATAACCCCCTCCCACTGAGAGTGCTTCAGTTTTGTAGCAAGCAATTTCTCCGAGGTTACACAATGTTCCCCAAAAGAGGGGTGGGAGCTCTGTGTCCCGTGATGTACTTCAAGAAAAGGATTTTACAGGTAAGCTGTTATTAAAAATCCTTTTTTCTTTATCGTACATCACGGGACACAGAGTGCATAGCCATTACATATGGGATGTCCCAAAGCAATGCTCCATGAAGGGAGGGAGACCGTAAGGCCAAAAATAGCCAAACAAAACATTATCAGGAGGTAAAATAGCTCCACCAACAGAAAAAAAGGGGGCGTGAACCGGGCCAGAGGATTCTATACTGCTGCCCGTAGGACCGCCTGCCCAAATGCTGCGTCCGTAGCCTTTGCGACGTCCAACTTATAAAATTTAGTAAACGTATGTACGGAAGACCAGGTTGCCGCTTTGCAAACCTGTGCCATAGAGATCTGATGGTGTGCCGCCCAAGAGGCACTCATGGCCCTCGTAGAATGGGCCTTAACTGATAAGGGAGGTGGAACGCGCTTCAGACCATAGGTCTGAAAAATCAGCTGCTTAATCCACCTAGCCAAGGAAGACTTGGCAGCCGGCTGACCCTTTTTGGGGCCATCCGGAAGAACGAAAAGCACATCTGTTTTCCGAATCTTCTCTGTAGCCTTGAGATAAACCCTCATGGCTCGGACCACGTCCAAAGTATGAAGCAGTCTTTCCTCTCTGGACTGGGGAGTAGGAAAGAAGGATGGTAGGACTAGGTCCTGATTCAAGTGAAAACTGGATATGACCTTAGGAAGGAAAGAAGGTTGAGGCCGCAGAACCACTCTGTCCTTATGCAGAATCAGGTACGGTTCCCTGCAAGACAAGGCTGCCAGCTCGGAGACCCTTCTGGCCGAAGCCATAGCCACCAAGAAAACCAACTTTCGGGTTAGCAGCACAAGAGGGATTTCTGTCAGAGGTTCAAACGGCTGCCTTTGTAAAGCTGACAAGACCAGATTTAAATTCCAGGGGCAGAGGGGAGCTCTAATAGGGGGATTTACATGCAAGACCCCCTGCAAGAAAGTTTTCACAAGCGAATGCGTGGCCAAAGGCCTTTGAAACCATATCGATAAGGCAGACACCTGCCCCTTTAGAGTACTAAGAGCCAACCCCTTGTCAACGCCAACCTGGAGGAATCGCAAGATCCTGTCAATAAAAAACTTGCGAGGATGCCCTCCTTGAGACTCGCACCACTCCACATAGGTCCTCCAGACTCTGTAATAGATATTTCTAGAGACTGGTTTTCTAGCCTGAATTAACGTAGATATGACCTGGGCTGAGAGGCCTCTGCCCTTAAGAATTAGGGATTCAGCCGCCAAGCCATCAAATTTAGCTGCTGTGAAGCAGGGTGGTAGATCGGGCCCTGAGACAGCAGATCTGGGCGCAGGGGGAGTGGCCACGGTGCCCCTACTGACAACCTCACGATGAGTGCGTACCAAGCCCTTCTGGGCCAGGCTGGGGCCACCAGGATCACCGGCCTGCGCTCCACCCTGATCCTTCGTAGAAGGCGGGGAATCATCTGTAGTGGAGGGAACGCATACAGGATAGAAAACTGGTGCCAGGGGCAAACCAACGCATCGGTCCCGTAGGCCGAGGGATCCCTGGCTCGGGATACGAATTTGTCCAATTTCTTGTTGAATCTTGTTGCCATGATGTCCACATCGGGAACTCTGAATCTTTGGCAAATCTCTTGGAATACCTGGGGGTGAAGAGACCACTCTCCCGGGAGTAACTGTTGACGACTCAAAAAATCTGCTTGAGAATTGTCTATCCCTGGGATGAACACTGCTGAGATGCAGGGTACATGGGCTTCGGCCCATGAGAAAATCAGGTTTACTTCCCTTTGAGCCGCTAGGCTCCTTGTGCCCCCCTGGTGGTTTATGTATGCCACCGCCGTGCCATTGTCGGACTGTATCCTTACTGGCAGACCCTGCAGGGGGAGAGTCCAGGCGACCAGGGCCAACCGAGCAGCTCTGATCTCTAGGACATTGATGGGAAGCAGACTTTCTGCCTCCGACCACTGTCCCTGCTGGGTCCGTTTTCCTAAGATTGCCCCCCAACCTGTTAGGCTGGCATCTGTGGTTACTATTTTCCACGTGATGGGGCAAAAGGTTTTCCCTTTTGACAATTTTTGAGGGACCAGCCACCAGTACAGGCTGCGCCTGACCCCTGGGGAAAGAACTAATGGACGGTCTAATGCCTGTATGGACCTGTTCCAAGCAGAGAGAATAGCTGCCTGGAGAACTCTGGTATGGATCTGGGCATAGGGCACTGCTTCGAAGGCGGCTACCATCTTTCCCAGTAGTCGCATGCATAGGCGAATAGTCGGCCTCTTTTTGCCTAGGACTATTTGAATTGTTTGAGTCAATGACCTGATCTTTTCTTGAGGTAAAAATATCCTCTGGCATTCTGTATCTAACCGAAGGCCTAGATATTCCAACTGTCTTGTGGGTTGCAACCTCGATTTTCCTTGGTTCACAACCCACCCGAATTCTTCTAGATGCCGAACTGTGCGGACTACTGCATGATTGAGGTTGGAAGCTGATCTGTCGATAACCAGGAGATCGTCCAGGTATGCCAGGACCAAAATGCCTTCTGTCCTTAGGACGGCTAGCACCGGGGCTAACACCTTTGTGAATACCCGTGGAGCTGTTGCCAACCCGAAAGGGAGGGCTACGAACTGGAAATGACTTTGATCTATCATAAAACGAAGAAACTTGTGATGTGCTGGGTAGATCGGCACATGCAGATATGCATCCTTTATGTCTATAGATGCTAGAAAGTCGCCTTGATGCAGGCTGGCTGTCACTGAACGTATGGAATCCATACGAAAGGTCTGAATCTTTAGAAAGCGATTTAGGCGTTTGAGGTCTAGGATAGGCCTGACGTCGCCATTGGGTTTTGGTATTATAAAAAGGTTGGAGTAGAATCCCAGACCCCATTCTTGGGTTGGTACTTCTACAATTACTCCTTGGAGCAAGAGGCGATCCAACGCCTTTACGAGAGAGGCCCTCTTTAATGGGTCGCTTGGAAGACTTGACCCCTGAAAATGAGGAGGGGGGATTTCTCGAAACTCTAGTTTGTAGCCTGTGGCTACCACGGACCGAACCCAAGAGTCGGGAATTCTGGCCTTCCAGACTTCGGAGAAAAACTGAAGTCTTCCCCCCACCCAAGAGAGTGGGGGCGCCCCTTCATGAATCTGACTTGATGACTGGTTTAGGCGGCTTGCGAGACCAGGGCCTCTTGTTTGCCGTGGCTTGTCCCTGTGGGCGGCTATTAACTGCTGAACGCCCGGGAGGCCGTCGATACTGACGGGAAGTCGAAGGGGCCGAGCCTGCAAAGGCCTGTCCTTTAAACGCGAGCCCACGCGGTCTTTTCTTGACCGGTAAGGAAAAACTTTTACCACTTGATATGGTTTGGATATATTTATCTAGGTCTTCACCGAATAGTCTTCCCCCATGAAAGGGAAACCCTGCTAAAAGCTTTTTGCAGGGTGCCTCTGCTGACCAGTTCTTTAGCCACAAAAGACGACGCATGTGAACCACCAGCAGAGATAAACGGGATGCCTGTTGGATGGAGTCCTTAATAGCATCTACTGCAAAGCAGAGAGCCCTAGGGAAATCTGCTAATTCACGAGTTTGCTGAGCCGGCATGTCCTTTAATATCTGTTTTGCCTGATCCTTTAAGGCCTGACAAACGCCAATGGCTGCCACCGCTGGCTGAACCATGGCACCTACTGTGGTGAAAGAAGCCTTCAGTACGGTCTCTAATTTTTTGTCGACCGGATCCTTGAACATCTGGACATTTTCAACCGGACAGGTCAGGGATTTATTCACGCAGGAAATGGCCGCGTCCACTGTGGGGAGTGCCCATTTCTTTAAAAATTCCTCTTCCATAGGATAGAGAATAGAGAACCTCTTAGGAGGGATAATGATCCTATCAGGTCGAGCCCAATCCTGGTAAATCACGCTCCGCAGAAGGGGGTGAATCGGAAAAGACACACAAGTTAATGGAGCCTTTAAAGAACCCAAAGAGGATACCACAGGGGCTACTAGTTCTGGCACTGGAAGTTTAAAAGCAGTGCGAACCATATCTGTCAAAGACTGGATCCACAGGCTCTCCGCTTGAGAGGCCGAAAAATATTCATCTACAGTGGAACCCTCCATGTCTGAACCGTCGGGACTTGGGTCCGCTTGATCCCCTTGTGGGTCCCGTTCCTCCGAAGAGGAGACCTCCGCATCTGAAAACACCAAACTAGGTGAGGGGGATCTAGCCCGTTTGCTACTTGGCAAAGGGCGGGCAAACAAAGCAGTTAACCTTTTTTCTAGCCCACCCAGGGTGGTCGCTAGCATTTCTTCCATTACGTAAACGGGAATGGGTGGATCGGGGGCCGCCTCTGCCCCCAGCACCCCCAATGGCTCTTGTACTATGCTACTCGGTGGTCTAACTGGTGAGGGTGGGGCCGTTGAAGCCTGGCCCAAATCCTCTGACCCCGATGGAGACCCCTTTTGTTTCTTGGCACCTTTTGCAGCCTTGGCTGGTCCTGATCCCTTTGGAGCCATTGCACAACCTTGAGTCACCCCTATAGCCAACACCTGACTGTTGTAGCTAGGAGTAATTAATATGAGAACAGGCTGAGGAAAATGAAAAATGTTGTATATATTTTATATATATTTTTTACCCGCCTGGGAGGTGGCAATACTGAGGAAAACCTGTGAGTATTGCAACACCAATGCCCGTTAGCCGGAGTCCAAGGTTGACTCAGATACTGCTGGATCTAAGGAGTCCCTTTAAGCAAAAAAAAAAAAAACTCTTTTTTTTTTTTTTTTCTGGTCAATAGTGGAACTAAGTCCTAGACCTGAAGATCCACAAACCGCCACTGGGTGTCACTGTGTGGCCAAAAGACCCAGCTGCGCGCTCTGTGTCCTTCTTCCTCTGCTTCCAGGAGGGAAAAGACCAGCCAGAGAAAAACGTTTTACTTTTAACTGACCCTGACGCTGCTGGCCCGCCCCCCCAACGCACGCCGACGCTATAAAAGGCGGCGTGCACGCGCCCACGTGCGCGCACCCCCCCCCCCCCACGCTGAAACAACATGGAGGAAGCAGAGAGCAGAGGAAAAGCATGGACCAGCGCCAGCAGCACCAACAGACACCAGGTAAGCACTAATCCTTACTGTAGTGCACACAGAGAGGAAGCTGTCCCCATAGGCTTCCTAAGAAACAGGAGTTTTCACCAGCAATTCCCTCTTTACAGTACGTGGGGCTGCAGTATCAATGCTAACAGGCAGACCTGGGGTGAGTAGCAAATATATATCTTAAACAAGTATACATATATCTACATGTTATCTGGGTAAACATTGGTACATCCCATCCTGCCTAAAAAGACATAGTGGAGATAGTGGCTGATGCACAAGCATACCATTAGCCAACCCAGAACCCCCAGGGGGATACCTACTGTCGAACCAAGTCCCGCAGGTTCCCTCTAACCTGCTCCACGCCGCAGGGTATTGCAAACTGCAAGAGGCCCAATCTTCTCCCATCTCCGTGGGTATTGTCTCGGACCTTCAGGGACCGGGGTCCTATGTTTAAGGAACCCACACCCCTGGACCTATATAGCATCCTGGCATCAGTAGCGTTTAGTCCTGGGAGAGACCAAGGCACTGGAGCCCAGAATCCAGCCCTCCAAGGAGAGGCATTATAGGCAACACCCCACGCAGGCAGGGCCCGGGTACCGTACTCCTTGGCTTTGAAGCACTTCGGACGGATCCGGCTAGCTATCCTGGGTCCCGAGACCTCCGAGGGACAGCTAGACGTGACCAACACCTAAGACACTGGCGAAAAAACTGAAGCACTCTCAGTGGGAGGGGGTTATATAGGGAGGAACTTCCTGTGAAGTTGATTACACCAGTGTCCACACCTGAAGGTACCCATATAACCCCATATGTAATGGCTATGCGCTCTGTGTCCCGTGATGTACGATAAAGAAATTTTGAATTATGCTGTTCCACAATTGCTTTTAAATATTTATCAGTTTTATAATAAAATTTATACTTTTACATATTCTTTGTACTCTTTTGCGGTATCCTGTTTTGGCTTCCTGCCCGCACTATCCCTTGGGATTCTCTGTTTTCTTAAAGTAACGGTAGTGGAGGCTCAAGGGGGATGTGCGAAGCTCAACTTTGGCAAAAAATGTAAATTTTATACATAGCTTCACTTCAAATATCTCTTTATCTGCTAATTGTTTTAACACATATCATTGCCCATTTGCCATGTGGTGGCTACAGCACTTTTTTATTTTGAGCACTTATTTTATTTTATACACCGCCGACAAAGCTATGTAGGGTATTTTTCTTAGTAAGTTTGGGTGCACCATTACATTTAAATATGGTATTTTGGTTGGTGGGGAGAGGTTTAATTTCTAAGTTTTCTCATATCTCCTAGCTATCAGTGGCCAGGGAATCGCATGCAAATCGGCCCAATCTGAACATGGGCTTAAAGATGGTTCTCACTATTGGCAACATTATTAAAGTAAACCTGATACAAACCTGGGCAGTTTAGACTGAGCAAGTGATTACAAATTCATAATTACACTTGTATTTAATGCAAACTGCTAGCAAGGGATGTTTGATAGTATCTTTCAGTAAATCTTATGATATAATCAACTCTCACAAGGTGCGTCTGCCAGGAAACCTAGAGACGACGCCTAAGAATGTTTAGGACTTTAATAAAGTAGATTTGTTTGATGTGTGTTTTTTACTTATAAGAAGGGGTTGAACTGAGAGATACCACAATTTGTCATTGAACGCTATCTCCTCTTAGTGGCTCTGTCTATACTGTAGTAAACAACTAAAGGAAGTACAAAAAGCAAGCATAGGGGTTCTAATCAACTGATGGAAATCACCCTACTCTATGCTCCTACTACTAAATGCAATCTCTTACTTCCATTCTTCCTTGACTTAAAACGTGTCCTAATGCAGGTTTCCCATTATGCAATTCACATGTTAGGAGATTGTGACCGGCTCTCTATGGAGTAGGTTCACACATCTCCAGAGCGGCTCCAGTGCAAATTGCACACGAATCCTGGGTGCCTTCTGGTCTGTTTTAGGTCCGAATTTAGCAACAAAATTTGGGCTGAAATTGGACCTGAAACAGTTAATGGGGACGCACCGCACCCCTGCTTTGAGAAGCCAACGTGCCTGAGTGTGATCCCAGCCTGACTCCTGGCCACTGATAACTAGGAGATATGAGAAGAACCTAGGAAAAAAAAAAAACCCCACCAACCAAAATACCATATCTAAATGTATTAGTGTACACAAACTCACTAAGAAAAATACCCTACAGCTTTCACTATAAAAAGAGCTTCACCTGGGGTGTATAAAATAAAATAAGTGCTCAAAATGAAAAGTGTTGTAACCACCACATGGCAAATGACCAATGATATATGTTAAAACTGTGTGCAACAGCCCTCCTGGCCTCCCTAATACTTACCTGAGCCCAATTTCTATCCAGCGATGTCCACAAGTGTTTTGGCTGTCCGAAACTCTCCCTCCTGATTGGCTGAGACTCAGCAGTGGCGTCATTGGCACCTGCTGCTGGCAATCAAAGCAGGTGCCCCCTGCCCCCTCAGGAGAGAGAGAGGGCAGGGCTGGGCTGCAGCTCCATGTCTGAATGAACACAAGGAGCTGTGACTTGGCTCAGGTGCCCCCATAGCAAGCTGCTTGCTGTGAGGACACTCGACAGGAGGGAGGGACCAGGAGCACAGAAAAAGAGGGACCCAAGAAGAGGAGTATCCAAGCTTGTTTGGTTGTACTTTGCAGTTCCAGATCATTCTGCACTCCGGACAAGCTCTGCTCCCAGTCAAAAAAAATTAGGCAATTACAGCAACATTTGTTTCCTTTTGGGAAGACGGTTTTATGTAAGTGGATAAAAGCACAAAACAGACCTCTATCTGTATCTTTGTTTCAGTTACAATATAAATTATTAAATGTTAAAAACTGACTCTAACTGCCACTTTTGCTAGACAACTTGGTCTGTTAAAGTAAGCTGATGAATAACAGATTTACTGGCCAGATTGCCAGAAGAAAATAAAGGAAAAAGCCTACCAGAAAAACAAATGCAGCCACCACATCTAAGAATTGTTAAAACAAATATGTTTGTTTTTAGGCTTAAAGGAGAAGTACAGTCAAAGATTGTTTGGTTGTACTTTTCCTGTGGATCACAGGAGTGCAGTTCAGTCTGCACTCCTGTGACCCGTTTTCATCAGACTGAAGCCCGCTGTCTGCTGATGTCACAGTGCCAGTCCAGGCCTGGAAAAGATCACGGCCATATAGTTAGAATCCTCCCACATGCCTGGACAAGCACCCGGCTCAGCCTCTCAGCAAAGCACTAAGAGCCTAAGCCGGTCACTCCCACCCCCTCCACAGCCCAGCACTCCAGTGAGCGCTCAGGGGGGGGGGGTAGAGCAGAGGGCCAGTGACTGGCAGTCACCAGCACTCTGCTCACGGAGCTGTGAGAACCGAGAGATAGGCGGTGTTTGATTGCTCAGTTCTTAGGCCGCGTACACGCGATCGGTCAAACCGATGAGAATGGTCTTATGGGCCGTTTTCATCGGTCCAAACCGATAGTTAACCTTCGGTCAAAAGAATAGGAACTTGCTTTAAAATTTAAATCCACGCATGCTCAGAATCAAGTCGACGCATGCTTGGAAGCATTGAACTTTTTTTCAGCACGTCGTTATGTTTTACGTCACCGCGTTCTAACACGATCGTTTTTTTTAACCGATGGTGTGTAGGCACATCAGACCATCAGTCAGCTTCATCGGTTAACCGATGACAATGGTCCTTCGGACCGTTCTCATCGGATGGACTGATCGTGTGTACGAGGCCTTAGTGTTGGATCTGGCAGGGAACAGATGTAGCATCGGAGTGATGTTGCATCCACCTAGGTAAGTGTGAACCTGGGCTCCAAGATAGTGCCTTTACCAGATAAATAAAATAAAAAATTATTAAAAATATTTTTAATTAGGGGTTAGAAGACAATCCTGTGTTCAATAAACTCAAATACTGAGGGTTTTAAACTATGGTTACGAATGTTGCTTAGAGAATTTTTCTTCTGACCACCAGAAGAAGCAATGTTCGTCACAGTAGCTTAGTGATTTACAAACAACTATGCGATGGCTTTGCCAAGCCATTTAAAAGTGGAGAAGTTTAGCTGGTATGTGAACTGCAGTGCGTTCAAAGGGTTATAATATATAAAGTGGTAAAATATGCCAGCAGAGCAACCAAAACTCAGTATTCATAAATTTTATGTGACGAACTGTATACACTTCCTTGTGGAAATACACTTTCATTCATGTAAATATTTAACGAAAGTGCTTTACAAAGCACCACTGACATCTAAACTTGTAAAATAACAAACTACTAAATAACGTGTGGAGGGGAAACTCTTTTGATTGGGTACCATTGCCGCTAAAAATGATAGTTGTATGGATAGCCTCAACACAGTATGCAATGATACTTGGTGGCATGTTGAGAATGGAGGATATGCACTAAACACATTTTAGGTGTTTTGTTTAACCAGCTTGTGATGACCCTATAGTGTATAGTAGAATCATTATTTTGCAGACAGGTCCCATTGGTAGGAGAATAGTAATTAAAGAGACAGTATTACCAGAATTCTAAAACCCTTCTTAAATCCATCAGAAGACCCGATGTACATAGCACTGTGTCTTATTTAAATCTGTGGTGTTGTTGCTAAGCACCTACCATGATCAGACAGCTTTTTTTCTGTGCATCTCCACAATGCTATGTTTGTCAGTTGACTGGCTGATCACATGATCACAATGATTAGCATATGCACAGCAACAAACGATGCTCGTACGTACTAATGATCGGTTTTGACCAATCGCTTAGCCGTCCATCGGGTTAAATTTTAAAGCAAGCCATCTGTTTTTGGACCGAAGGATAACGGACTGATGGGGCCTACACACGATCGGTTTGGACCGATGAAAACTAATCTCAGTCCGTTTTCATCGGTTTGAACCGATCGTGTGTACACAGGTTTAGTGTTCAAATTGAGCCAGATAAATTCATTGGTGTTTAATAAATTATTTAATTTGCAAATTTTTTTATTTTGCAGATTGCCCCAAAGCCCATTTCTGGAGAAAAAAAAAATGTAAATATTCTATTGGTCATACAGTTTCTTCAGAAAAAATTAAATGGGGGTACTGCATTAAATAGGGCACTGCATAGGGCTTCCAAATAGCAGTTCAGGGACTTATGTGCCATTACCCATCAATTTCCCTATACCCACATCTATTCAATGTATCAATTGGTGATCAAAATCAGGGCATTCATGAGCCAATTCAAATTACCATACATATCTATCATGTTCACTAGTTGCTCTAGCAATATATTGTGGCTGCTTAACTGACATTTCTGCATGACTGATTAATAGAAAGCAACTAATCTTCAGTGCTTCTATGCCCAGTAAAAGGTATTTGCCTTTGGGGGGAAAAAGTTGCATTCGGTAAAAGCATTATGGAGACGAGTCTCTATTTTACCTTGAACTCTCTGTAGCTTGGGTTTGGCAAACGTCATTGGCAAATTTAAAGGAATAAAGTGTTCGTGATTGCAGATGGTTTGTAGAAACTCAAATTTGTATTCATTTAATATCTATAAAGAAAGGAGAAAAATAGGTCACGTGCCATTTGGTTTGAGCCTATGGCAAAACTCCAGCTGTTTCAGGTATCAAGTACAACTACCGTGAACAGCTAATTAGTAAACATTGTAATTCTCCTGATATCAAAGCATTGCCTTTCATTTATATGTTTTATCATGCTAGACTTACCAGGTTTCTCAAATAATTTCTAGATAATACTGCAGTCACTTGACATGAGACTTTGTATTGTGCAGGAGTGCCCAATCTTTTGAAGAGCAAGGGCCACTTAAGCGACTTGGTAACCAGTCGCGGGCCACAATGAGCGGAGCGGGTGGATAGCAGTCCACTCGGCTCTATAAAGTCCTCTCTACCCTCAGCACACCAAACTTGCAGATAATAGAAGTCTATGGCTCAGTGCAGGTATCCCAGAGGTGCACTTCTCTGAACATGTGGATCAGTTTGAAAGAAGCCCAGTAACTGGGGACTGAAGAACAGATATGCCAATATATACACTGGGATTTTTAGTAATAAACTTACCTTTAATAATAGTATTCTATTTTATTCCATCCCAGAGTAGGAGGTCGCGGGCCACATCAGAGGGCTCCGCGGGCCACATGTGGCCCGCGGGCCACTGGTGATCACCCCTGGTGTAAGCGTATGGATGAGGCCACAGTAGGAGGCAGTGAATGAATCAGAAAATACTCTGCTTGCATTTTCAGATTCAGACTCATACATGAAAATATGGAAACTATAGGGATTTATCAGGACATACAAGTACCCAAAAAGAATGTCAAAAAGCTAAATTAGAGGTCATGTTTCTTTATCATTTTCAATGTAAAACTTTACACATTTGGACTGACACTGGTGCAGATCCAGCTGCAGAAAGGAGAGGATTTGTTCTACAGAGAAACTCTTATGCCGCGTACACACGGTCGTTCTTTGTCTTGTAAAAACCGTTGTTTTTTCTCATGAAAAAAAACAACGTTTTTCAAACTTCATTTTAAAAAACGACGTTGCCTACACACCATCGGTTTCTGAAAATGCTCTTGCAAAGCGCGGTTACGTAAGACACTTTCGACAGCACTCTTGTTCCCGTGAAGCTCCGTCTCATAACTTGCTTCTGAGCATGCGCGGGTTTAGAAACATCGTTTTAAACGTCGTTTTGACCACACACGATCATTTTTTATGAAACAAAAAACGACATTCAGAAAAACGACATAAAAAATTCAAGCATATTCGAAAAAAAATGTGGTCGTTTTTTTGAAGACATAAACAACGTTTTGCCCACACATGATCATTTAAATGACGTTTTTTAAAACAACGTTTTTTTTTACAAAAAACGATCGTGTGTACGCGGCATTAGGGTGGCAATAAGTGTTCTTCCATGTCTTCCATGTCCAATGACAGATCTTGGGGGAAGTAGACTATCTAGGTTTTAGCATCATAGGAATCACAGATTCTGAGATGCCCCTGTCACTTGAAAATGAGGCAGGATGGTAACACAATAGTTTAGACAGAAAATCCTGGTGATTTGGCAAAGCCCATTTAAAAAACTGTACTTGCAACGTGCACAGTCTATTTGTCTTTAGTAAATTAACCCCACTGTCTGCATAATAAAATCATTGTTAAAATCCCCTGCCCAGTGCAATAAAAATAAATTTTAAAAACAAAGACAATTAAGAACCTTGTTCAATATGGCTTTTTATACAAAAATATTCAACACATATATTAACATAATGTTCCTTTGAAGGGTAAGTTTATCTTTTCATAACCTAACTTCTTGCCACTACTGCACATAGCAGCCACGATGCACCATACTGCCAGTGTATCAGTCTGTACACCATAATATCCATTAGAATGCTTTCAATAAAAAAGCTCCAATTGGTCAGCAAGACCACGTAACCAAGCTTCTTTTTTTCTTACCATCCTTACCAGAAGAACAAGCCTCAGATGAAATTCTCATTGGTCAGCAAAGTAACGTGCCTGCGCTGACCAATGAGAGCTTGCCTGTACAAGCATTATGATGGACACTCATGCCGCGTACACACGGTCATGTTTTTTTTTATGAAATAAAACGACGTTATAAAAAACATCCTTTAAAATGATCATGTGTGGGCAAAACATCGTTTTATGTCTTCTGAAAAACGACCCAAAAAAAATTCGAACATGCTTCAATTTTTTATGTCGTTTTTCAGAATGTCGTCTTTTGTTTTACAAAAAATGATCGTGTGTGGGCAAAACAACGTTTAAAACAACGTTTTTAAACCAATGGAACAGAGTGCCGTCAAACGTGGTGTACGTAACCGTGCTTTGCAAGAGCATTTTCAGAAAACAATGGTGTGTAGGCAACGTCGTTTTTTAAAATTAAGTTTGAAAAATTTCATTTTGTTTTGTGAGATAAAACAACGTTTTTTTAAATCACAAAAATTGATCGTGTGTACGCGGCATCAGTCTGAAGCTGTGTATTGCAATGTACAACAGCAGGGGGCATCGCGGCCACTAAGTGCAACGGGGTCCAGAGGCATGGCCGGGATTTTTAGAATTAGTAAACCTTTCCAATTTTCATGAAAATTTAAATATGACCTTTAAATGTTCAGAATTGTATGCATGTTCAAAGTTGTTTTTTTATTTACCTTTGGGTCTTTTAGACTGAATCCAGACATGTAATCATTGACGATTTTGAAGACGAACCCTCGGTCCATCAATGTTAGACACCTCTTAAAAATAATATTGCATTGGTTATATAATATGATTAAAAACACATATAGAACATCTAAAAATTTTATTTAAAAAAAAAAACTCCACTTTAATGGAGAGTCTTTTTAAATGACCATTAAAAAATAGACTAAATATTATCATGTTTACTTCCACTTTAGCTTCTGCTAAATCATGGGAACAAAGACACTGGCGTGAATTTGCTAAATGCAAATATACTATGCACTTTGTCATTTTCCTTAGTAAATGTAAATGCAAGTTAAATATAATAAAAAAAAAAAAAAAACATTTTTGCTTGCACATGATTGGATGATGGAAATCAGCTGCGCTTTACCACATTTACTAAGCTCGGAAAATGAGTGCAACTCCCACTTGCAAAGTGCACAGTCGTTTTGCCTTAACCTCCCTGGCGGTATAATTATTTCAGATTTTAGGCGCTGAAAGAGGTACCATTATTTTACAAGGAAATTTGGCGTTTTACATTATAGGCCTGTAATTCTTAGGAATAACTCACTTAAATCTGTCCAAACAAGAGTCTAGCAGACATCTCGGGTATGAAAAAGTTTGAAAAACAAAATCATAAATTATAATATAATAAATTATTATAACAAATAATAATATAATTATAATAAAAATTATTCAAAAATGTAATCAACTCAAAATCACTGAAATTTGCTCAGTTGCAGAATTGTTGCTGTCATTACTTTTATTTTTTTATGACGAATTTCCCCACAAATCCCTATCGCTCAATTCTGCAAGTGATTATAATTTATTATCGCTGTTTTATAGCTGCTCTAAAACCACTTTTGACATAAAGGGATACTTTTTGGTTGCTATGGACAATCTACAGTTTCCAGGCAGAAAGAACAGTATTTTTTATATAAAAGTACATGTAGGACACTGGACAGACCACTAGGGACAAAGGGGGTGTGTATTTTTTACATACAGTACTGTAATCCAGCCCTCAAAATTTCCACTCGCCTGCTAGCATTTGGCGAGTGGATTTAAGCTGGGGGTGAGTGATGACAGGGCTGCATGTCCCACCAATCTGTACCTACACTTAGAGCCCCAATGCGATTGGCGGGCGAAGAGGAAAGGTACATGCTCAAGAAAAGTAGTCTGGTGAGCCACGCACAGGCAGAGCAGTACACAGGTGCTCTCCTTACAATTCTCATCGAGCCATGGGACCTAACAGTATGACCTCTCTGAGCCTGCCCCCCTCCTCCGACCAATGTAGCTGGAGAGCAGGGAGCAGGAAGTAATGAGTGAGGTGGAAGATTGCGTTTTTATTTTTTTGTTAGGATTGAGAAAATTACCACTCCGGGTGTCCCAGGTAGGCAGTGCAGCGCTCACTGAAAGTTGCCCTGACATGAGAGCGACAGCTTTCCAGTTTGTGCAATTGTCTTCTCCTTGTGCTCTATGCAAATGTCCAGCAGTTCAGCCTGAGCACTGCAAGCAGACTGGTCTCAATGGGGTCAATTCACAAAGCTTTATTTTCAGATTGCGAGTGTTATTTTAACGATTTTGCACGTTATTGAAGCTAGTTCAATTCACTAAACGATTTAACGCTTTGAAAAATCATCAAATAACGTTTCCCTGCACAGAACCGATATTTTAAGGTGTGGATCCGTATTAAAGAGTCAAATCGTTATTTTAAAGATTCAAAACGTTATTTTAAAGAGTCAAATCGTTAAATATGTACAGAAGTGCAATTCACAAAAAAAAAATTGACAGTTATCAATCGTTAAGCAATCGTTAAATTAACACCTCCCTCAGGGTGGCGTTATGACATTTCCCAGGCGATATTTTGTTGTTAGAGGAAGCTTTTGGCGATTTTTGTAGTGTAGTGTAGTGTTGGGCAAGCTAGAACTGTGCTCTATTTGAACTTAAAATTATCCAGAGGCGAAGAAGAACACGTTAGAATGTTGTTCAGATTTATAAACGTGTAATCCGGTTCACATACTATTTTGGATGACTTTTCTGAAACCCAGGTGATAGCTAAATTCCGATTATCATCTCCCATGACTTATTCTCTGTATGAGGAAATACACATGGCTTTAGAAAAACACACACTAGAAGTTTTGCACATCACATGCTCAATCTCCATGTGTATTGCTTGTGTCTCTCTCTCTCTGTATCTGCTCTTTTCCACATGCAGCTGTTCTCCTCCCCTTCTGCTCCCAGAATGCATCTCTCCAGCATTATTTAACGATCTTAAGAGTTATTTTAACGTCCCAAATGTTAATAATAACGTCTGAGTAGTTAGCATAACGTTTGGATAAAGAGTCAGTTGAAAACCATAACGACTATGTTAAATAACGATTATAGCTTTCGTGAATACCATGTTTGCTAGCGTTAAATAAGGAGTGCTAATTTAACACCTGAAGAAAACCAATAACGTTTCTCTTTGTGAATTGACCCCAATGTGTGCTGTGCTGTGCGGTGTCAGTGTGTGCTGTGCTATGGTGTCAATGGCTGTGCAGTTGGCGCTGGATTGTACTTCCTCCCGCTGTGCTGCAGCTCCTCTCCTCACTGCCAGTCTGAATAAAAGGGGGAAGTGGGGACATGCAAGCGTGGAGCCACACACAGGGGCTCCTGATGATGAGATGAATAGGAGAGGGGAGAGGGAGAGAGAGAGAGAGAGAGAGAGAGAGAGAGAGAGAGAGAGAGAGAAAGGATAGATGGGAGTTGCAGAGTTGACTGGATGGATGGGAGTTGCAAGAGAATGGTGAAGAGACCTGGTTCTAGTGCCCTGCCCTCTGGTCTGCCCCCAGTGCCCTGTCCCTCTGGTCTGCCCCCAGTGCCCTGTCCCTCTGGTCTGCCCCCAGTGCCCGTTCCCTCTGGTCTGCCCCCAGTGCCCGTTCCCTCTGGTCTGCCCCCAGTGCCCTGTCCCTCTGGTCTGCCCCCAGTGCCCTGTCCCTCTGGTCTGCCCCCAGTGCCCTGTCCCTCTGGTCTGCCCCCAGTGCCCTGTCCCTCTGGTCTGCCCCCAGTGCCCTGTCCCTCTGGTCTGCCCCCAGTGCCATGTCCCTCTGGTCTGCCCCCATTGCCCTGTCTTATTTTGTCAAATGTTGTTGGTAATATTTAATTGTGTAACTTGATTTTGCATAAAACATTTAACAGTGCCATTCCATGAGATAATCTATGAGGGCGTGTTTAGGGGTGCAATTAGGCGTGGGGCAGTATATGAATGGGCTGTTAGGTTGGGGCAACTGGTGTTGAGTAACTCTTGAGGCCTGGCTAGTAGCTCAGGGCTTGAAATTTTGAGCCCTGCTGTAATCTATATGATTACAGTATACTGTATGTAATGTGTTTGTTTACTTTTTTTTAATTTGGCGCCGTTCGTAACGTCGCAGGGAATGGAGCTCAGCAGCACACAGGGACACTGTGAATCGAGCGAGGAGACACAGCTCAATCACACAACGGAGAGGCATCGCAGGATCCAGGGACAAGGTAACTAATTCCCTGCCTGTGGCTGCTGCGAGGCGATCCCGAGTCAGACTCGGGGATACCGCCAGGGGGGTTAACTAAGTTCACCCCACTGGAGTTTATTTACTAAAGGCAAATCCACTTTGCACTGGAAGTGCAGTCGCTGTAGATCTGAGGGGGACATGCGAGGAAAATAAAAACAGCATATTACCCAATTCAAAGCAATCACAGTAGAAATGTACTTTAAAACTGGCCACATGGGTAGAAGTATGTAGATTTGTTAGCTGTTAACAAATATGCCCAACTGCATGTATTTTCATATACTGTATACAGTAACTGTCGTGGATTGAAAAATTCCCCTGATCACTTGGTTCAAGAAAGCTTTTGCCTACAGAAGGGAACATGATGTGCACACTATCGTACATATGTCTGCAGAATTGTTGAATGAACCCCCAGATCATGTGATGGAGCAGGAGTCACAAGCCAAAGCATAGGTCATAAATCTGTTGACAATTTCCTAAACTTCTGACTCAGATTGTGCCTTGATAACTCCACCTCCTCCCCTGCGCCAATCTATAAAATGTTACCTTTATGAAATGGGCCAAGCTGATGTTAACATTCCTGGACTCCTCCTGTATTTCCCCATACCGTATGGTGACATGTGGTATTATGGACAGCAGCAGAGAATGTAAGATATTTTGAAAAGAGTCAGGAAACCTCTGAGGTCTTGGTACCTGCAGTAAAAGAAAATGCAATTAGTATGCAATAAGTTAGTAACCTCACATGTAGCACAGACAGAATCCCTGGTCTGGAAATACCTATTACATCTGGAAATAGGGGTCATGTTACTTGTGTTTCCAATGCTAATGCAAAGACTACATTTAAGAGGGCCCTTTAGGTAGTCATAAAAGAAGTAAAGTGTCAGCACAGGATTTCTGTGCAAGAGTGTCCGATCACACTCCCAGCCTCCTAAAACTAAGACCCCATACACACTATTAGATTTTCTGCAGATTTTTGTCTTTAGATTTACCAAAACCATATAATAGGAGGTCAAACCTTAAGAGTTTCAACTTGTATGCAATCAGGCAGGCCCTTGCACTACATGGTTTGGTAAATCTGAAGACAAAAATCTGCAGAAAATCTAATAGTGTGTATGGGGCCTTATGTAGCGTACACACGATCGTAAATTCTGACAAGAAAACGGTGGATTTTTTTTCCCGCTGGTATTTTGGCTCAAACTTGTGTTGCATACACACGGTCACACAAAATTACAACCGTCAAGAACGAGGTGACGTACAACACTACGGCGAGCCGAGAAAAATTAAGTTCAATAATTCCGAGCATGCGTCCACTTGATTGCGAGCATGCATGTTTTTTTGTGCGTCGGAATTGCATAGAGACGATCGGACTTTTCCCGTCAGAAATTTTTAGAACCAGCTCTCAAATTTTTGCTGTCGGAAACTCTGACAGAAAAAGTCTGATGGGGCCTACAGACAGTCGGAATTCAGGTAAAGAAGTGGTTAAAGGATGGGACATGTGTACTTAAGTATTGTAACAATGCATTAAATGGTCACTAAAGGAAAAAAAAAATTTGCTGAAATGACTGTTTACAGGGTATAGAGACATAAAAGTTAACTGATTCCTTTTCAAAATGATTAAAAATAGATAAAAATCAATCATATAATGTGCCTGCAGGTTAGTTTCACTTTTGAACTGGCTTCATGTTTCTGCAAAGTAGAAATAGACACACAGAACAAAAACAAACAAATCCAGGACAGTGTTTTGTTTTTAAAATGAATCTGATTGGTTCTGGGAAGTTTTAGACACACAGTAATGACAGCTTAAACCACCGTGAGAAAGCTCCCAGCACTGTGGTTATAAGGAAACAGACAAGCAGGAAGTGTGGAGAACAGAGCAGGATTACAGCAACTTCAAAGCAAAAACGAACAATAAGGACATGAAACCAGTACTGCAGTAAGGTAAAGGAAGCTATTTAGCTAAAAAAAAAAAATAATTCCTTTAGTGATCCTTTAAGTATTGTAAAAATGTATCCACACAGAAACATGTAATACATGTCAGAGGTTATTGAATTAAAATTCACAGAGATCTGTTTAGAAATGGTCTTCCAGCAGAGGTCCAAATTGGTCCAAATTGTTTGTCCAATGATTCAGGTCATTCACATCACAGCCCCCCTTCCCTCTTATATCACAATCCTATTTTTCAATGGTGTCCTCTGGCCCTTCACAGAAGTGTTCTGAACCCCCCTTCACATTAACAGCCCACCCCACAGTGGTGTCCTCTGCCCCTTCACATCCCCCTGCCCCCCCACACACACACAATAGTGTCCACCTCTGCCTATCCCCTCACAGTAGTGTCCCCTGCTCCCTCCACATCTCCTCCACTTTGCATTACCCTTTTAACAGCACTGCCCCCCAGCACTGTCCTCTGGCCCTCTTACATCATCTACCACCCACAACAATGACCTCTGCCCCCTTCACATCACCCCCCACCCCCCCACACACACAGTAGTGTCCTCTGCCCCTCTCACATTACCACCCATAGTAGTGTCCACCACTGCTGTCCCCTCACAGTAGTGTCCCCTGCCCCCTTCACATCTCCACCACTTTACATCACCCCCTCAACAGTACTGCCCCCTACACCCCCCAGTACTCTCTGCCACTTTACACCCCCACAGAGTAGAGATCTCTGCCCCCATATACATCACCCCCTCCAGTAGTCCCTTTTGTCCCCTTTGCATCACCCCCTTAATCCCCCCCTCCTTCACACACACAGTAGCTTGCTCTGCCCCTTTACATCAAACCCCCCCCCTTCCCATAGGAGAGCTCTCAGTATTTTCACATGAAGCATTCACCGCTCCCCCATCCTTCAGTGCCAGGTCTTCTGCCCCTCTTACTCTGCTACCTGGCAGGAGAATGGGAGCTGCCAAAGTTATGTCTGCATATTAATGAGCTGGTGACTGGTTGCTAGGATCGCTCTATGTCCTAGCAACCAATCACTTGGTAGTTAATCTCCAAAGTTATCTTCGGCTGCTCCTGCCACCCTCCATGCAGTGCATCTTGCTCCCAATCTCTCCTGCCTCCTGCTCTCCACTCTGCTGTGATAACGACAGCGGCGGAGACTGGAGGACAAAACTATCTCCTAAACTGGGTCCGGGAAGGGCAATGAACCAATCCAGATCTGGGCCGGGGTCCCCTATTTAGTGATGTCAGTTCTATAACCTTGCCCACTCATTTCAAAACAAACAATTAATGATGCAATTTATTTATTTTTTTAACATAAATATTGATGATGCAAATTAAACTCATATGTATTAGAGATATGGTGCAGCATTATGTAACAAATAACTAATATCAATTTACCTTGATCTTGTTCTCTTCTATAAGGTACAGTGCCATGGCTTTTGCCAATGCATCAAAGAAAAACCAGGAATACTGCAATAAAAAGGAATGCAATGGGTATACAGTAACAAAGAGCTCTTAAGAACATTTGTGCTTTAGGTGTTAAGCAAAATGTTTTCACAATGGACACATTATTATTTTTTATTATCCAAATCTTTTTAAAGCGCCAACAGTTTGCACAGCGCTTTACAACATGAGGGCAGACAGTACAGTTAGGCCTTGTACACACGAGGGAATAAATCCGCTGAAGATGGTCCGACGGACCATTTCAGCGGAAAAATCCCCTCGTGTGTAGGGGCAAACGGACGCTTTTTGCCGGATTCATCCGGCGGAAAAATTCCAAAGCATGCTTTGAAATATTTCCGCCGGATAGCTGGCTGGCAGATATGTCCGCTGGTTAGTACGGCAAACCAGCGGACATATCTTGCCGCACATGCGTCGTATCCTGTGAATGGATCCGACGCATGCGCACGGAAGTGTTTACTTCCTGGTGCGGTGACGTGGCGGTCACGTGGCGGCGTCAACGTCACCGCCGCGTCACCGCGCTGTCCGCCGGCGGGGAATTTGATCCGATGGTGTGTACAGCCATCGGATCAAAACATCCCGGCGCAAAACATCCCGTTGTGTGTACAAGGCCTGACAATACAAATCAATACAGAAGGGATCAGAGGCCTCGCTGGTTCGAGCTTACAATCTAGAAGGGGGGGGGGGTAACATTATTGGGACAGTTGGCACAGTACAACTGAATTGTAAAGTATTTTAAATCATCAACAGGCAAATCAATAGTTCACAAAAGTTGGCGATTTCAAATACACCCTCAGGTTTTTAAGTTTTGTCTTTGAAAATGCACTAGATTTTGAAGGTTTAGTGACATTTAACCAAAATGTGAGGTTTATAGTCATCGCCTTCTTATGTCACGTAGGGACTCCAGCAGCATGATCTGCGATCCTGGCTTTGTTTCTGCACCCCTTGGCGTTTTGATGTTCCTATACACCCCGTGGTGATCCCACTCTTACTTCTGCATATTCCCATAAACAACAAGGAGAGTGGATCACTTACAATAGATTTGGCAAGTTCTTGTATGGTATAAAATCTTTAAGGCCTCGTACACACGAGGCAATCCATTTGTTCAAATCGGTCGGACCGACCGATTTGAACAAATCTGTCTGCTTGGATTTTGGTTTGCTCGCGTGTACACACGAGCAAACCAAAATCCCCGCCAGCAGACAGCGCGCTGACGTGTCGGTGACGTGGCGGTGACGTTGACGCCGCCACGTCACCACACCAGGAAGTAAAACACTTCCGCGAATGCGTCGAAATCATTCGGCGCGTGTGCGAGAAGACATGTCTGCTGGTTAGCATACTAACCAGCAGACATGACGGGCGGACGGGTTCCCAGCCGACAGATTGGTAAGCATGCTTTCCAATCTGTCAGGTGGCCAAATCCGTCGGCTCGCCCGTACACACGATCGAATCTGTCTGCTGAAACGGTCTAGCAGACCGTTTCCAGCAGACAGATTTGATCGTGTGTACGAGGCCTAAATGTTTCTCTCCAATTTTAGTGGATTGGCCTATTTCATGCTTGGTATTCAGTGCCATAAAATCCTCCTGTCTTTATCTTAGGTTAACTTTTTCATACAATGTGCTCCTTTAAATAATATTGACAGAAGAGCAGCCAAATGGCTACAAGTCTTGCAAGGCAGCTGAAAAATAATATAGTGTGGTATTAGGATTATCACTGCTGATGCAGAGTATGGTCCTAATATCAGATATAGTTATCCTTTCGATGCCTGTAACAACTGTTCAGTGTTAGAACTTCCTCAATGCAGTAAGTGTTCGGTCTCTCACCAAAATTGAATACCCCTTTAGGCATGCAGCCATTGGACTATTATTTTGACTGTTCTATACAACCACAATCTAATCTTTTGTGGATCTTCAGCTGTATGTGCAGAATTATTCCGTATAATAAATGCTACTGGACTATGACTGTTACAGTGACAGGGTTCCATCTAGTGGTTATGTATCAGTACTACATTCCACAAGAAAACGCCCAGCTACAAAAAATAATTAATTGATTCATTCAATTCCTCGATAGCAAAAGTATAATGTTTTTTGGTATTTTCCCTTTATTATTGGTATTTTGATGCAGTCTATATTTATTGATATTTTTTTTAAATAAAGAGTTTATGCTAATTATTATTATACAGGATATATATTCATTTTAAAAAGCAAAAAAAACCACATGAATTCCTTACCCTACAAAAAAAAATAAAAAAATTGATTCACTCAATTCCTCGATAACAAAAGTATAATGATTTTTAATAAATGTTTTTTTTTTTTGTAAGGTAAGGAATTCATGTGTTTTGTTGCTTTTTAAAATTAATATAAATCCTGTATAATAATAATTAGCATAAACACTTTATTAAAAAAAAAAAAAATCAAATATAGACTGCATCAAAATTGGGTACAGACACATGCTGGGGGTATTGAGCTGCCTGGAGCAGCTGGAATGTTGCTGCATTGAAGGCAGATAAGAAACCTGCTTTCCGTTAACTCATCACCATATACTGTCATATACACTATAGGCCAGATTCACAGAGCGATTACGCCTGTCTAACTAGTGTTAGACTGGAGTAATTTCAAATTACGCGTGTTTTTTAGCTAGTCGAAAACCTCAAACCATGAATAGACGGCTGCGGGCTTCAATTCGACTGGATCACGTGTTCGTACGCCTTCAGATCTACGCTGCAAAAAAATTGCGGCCACTGGGTGGACTTCCCGTCGTTTCCCGCGTCGGGGTAGGCAAATAAGCTTTTGCCGGCGATCCCCGAAATTACGATCTTCATTCGCAATCTCTTACGGCATCTTTAGTCATCTTTTTTTTGCGTAACACTATACCAGCTTTTTGCTGCTCTAATATTAGACAGCCCATGTTAAGTATGGCCGTCGTTCCCGCGTCGAATTTCTACGTTTTCCGACGTCTTATTATTTTTAACGTAAGTCGTCCGGGAATAGGAATGTTCGTAAACGACGCTACTCAAACAACGAATGACGTAACGACGTGATTTCGCGCAATGCACGGCGGGAAATTTCTGAACGGAGCATGCGCAGTTCGATCGCCGCGGGGACGCGCTTAATTTAAATGCTTCACGCCCCCCTAATCGCGTATTTCGATTACGCGGCGAGAAATAGACTACGCCGCCGTAGCGTACGGGCAAAAATCTACCAGAATTCGATGTAGAGCCTGGTGAAATACGGCAGCGTAGAGTATTTCGATTACGCAGCGCAATATTAAGTGTATCTGAATCTGGCCCTATATTGGGAGCCTTTACACCAGGGATCCTCAAATTACGGCCCTCCAGCTGTTACGGAACTACACATACCACGACGCTGATATGAGGCACTATTCCTCCCAATGATATGAGGCACTATTCCTCCCACTTACACCAACAATGGGGCACTATATCGTCCACCAATACCATTAATGGGATACTATTCCTCCTACTAATAGGGGGAATACTCCTCTTCCTATTGACCACCAACCCTGAGGCCATATTTGTTCTCACTGATGCCGGGCTTGTGACATTTTATTCACCTGCTGACCACAATCCGCCCTTCCTAAAGTCTGAAGGGCAATAAAGTGTTTGAAAAGTTTGGAGACCCCTGCACTAGAGCAGTGATTCTCTGTCGTCAAGTACAGCCAACAGGCCAGGTTTTAAGACATTTCTATTGCTAAAAAAGCTCTTATAAATACCAAACCATTGACATTGATTTAAAGCACCTGTACATAGTGATGGAAATACTGAAAATATGACCTGCTGGGGGTACTTTGAGGAATGAGTATGGGAACCATTGCACTAGAGTGGACTGAAGACTCATGGGAATTGTAGGTCTGCAGGCACCCTACCTACATAAAGGTGGGATTTAGGGTATGCTGAAGAACCATTTGCCTGGCGCCAGGAACCACAAGCAGTCTCAACCAGTGACTGATGAGGTCACTAGCCATAAGAATGATCCTTGAAGGACTGGTAAGCAGAATAGAAGCCAATATTACTATGACAGGGTCCGGGTTGGGTGCTGAAAAAGATCATAGAAATTAGCTTTCATTTTAGTGGCTGCAAATCTCTGATTCATCAGGTGCAGACACAGGCTGGGGGCCTTAACCACTTGCTTACTGGGCACTTACACCCCCCTCCTGCCCAGGTAAAATTTCAGCTTCCGGCACTGCGTCGCTTTAACTGACAATTGCGCGGTCGTGCGACGTGGCTCCCAAACAAAATTTATGTCCTTTTTTCCCCACAAGTAGAGCTTTCTTTTGGTGGTATTTGATCGCCTGTGCGATTTTTATTTTTTGCGCTATAAACAAAAAAGAGCGACAATTTTGAAGAAAAATACAATATTTTTTACTTGTTGCTATAATAAATATCCCAATTAAAAAAAAAACACATTTTTTTTTCTCAGTTTAGGGCGATAAGTATTCTTCTACATATTTTTGGTAAAAAAAAAAAAAAAATCGCAATAATGACTGGTTTGCGCAAAAGTTATAGCGCTTACAAAATAGGGGAGAGAATTATTATTTTTTATTATTTTTTTTTTTTTACTAGAAATGGCGGCGATCTGCGATTTTTATTGGTACTGCGACGTTATAGCGGACACATCGGACACTTTTGACACATTTTTGGCGCCATTCACATTTATTCTGCGATCAGTGCTATAAATATGCACTAATTACAGTATAAATGTGACTGGCATTGAAGGGGTTAACACTAGGGGGTGAGGAAGGGGTTAAATGTGTATGCTAGGTGTGTTCTAACTGTAGGGGGAGGGGGGGTGACTGGGGGGGTGACCGATCTGTGTCCCTATGTAGGAAGGAACACAGATCGGGCTCCTCCCTTCCAGAGACAGGACATTGTCTCTGTGTGAGCCGGCAATGAGAGATGATCTATGAGAGATCATCTCTCATTGGCCCACAGATCGCATCACAAACGGCCGCTCTGATTGGCCGTTTGCCGCGATCTGTGATTGGCCGTGTCCAAGGGACACGGACAACACAGGGCTTCCCCGCAGCGCGCTGTACAGCGCGCGCTGGGAAAGCCAGAATGACATGCCGTCAAATGATGGCATGTTGGATTTTCAGGCCCGCGCTGTTGCCGTCATCCGACGGTAGCGCGGGCCTCAAGTGGTTAAGCATTGAACAAGTCTAAACTTCTGATGTGCTGCTGTCCTTATAAAGAGGATGGGGCTACTTTCAAGATATGCCTGCTCTCAGTTTATTTATTGCTACAGTATATACAGTATCTCACAAAAGTGAGTGAACCCCTTACATTTTTGTAAATATTTGTGACAACACTGAAGAAATGATACTTTGCTACAATGTATAGTAGTGAGTGTACAGCTTGTATAACAATGTAAATTTGCTGTCTCTTTGAAATAACACTAAACACAGCCATTAGTGCAGGGGTGGCCAACCAGTGCCCCGGGGGCCACATGTGGCCCGCGGAGCCCTCTGATGTGGCCCGTGACTTCCTTATCTGGAATGGTGGGTTGGCAAGCCTAGGTCGCAGGTTGCCGATCCGTCATACCACAGTGTTGTGAATGAAGCTTGTGGTAGAGGAAGAAAGCGGCTGTGGAGCAGAGCCCCATAAGCCGATGCTTCCTCTACAGTGCCGGCTTTTGCCACAGGTGGAGTCTATGGCAAAGTTCAGCTAACCAGCAGGATAGACACAGGTGCACTACGCTACACCCGCTGTGTGGGTAAACTGCAGCACATCAGTGTGAAAACAGTCTTAGGCCCCTTTCACATGATCAGCTCAACCAAATAGGACCCTCATTTCACCGTTATAGAGCGACAGATGTCCGTTTACGCCCGCCTACCTCCAATCCGAAAAACAGAAGGGAATTCATCCCCTTTCATTTGGGCAGATCAGAGGGCCTATAGAGTAGCCATGACCTGTCATCTGCCCGCTCCGTTCATTGTGGCCTGTGAATGGTTACCAAGTTGCTTAAGTGGCCCTCACTCTTCAAAAAGTTGGGCACCCCTGCATTAGTGTCTAAACCGCTGGCAACACCCCTAGGTGAAAATGTCCACATTGGGCCCAAAGTGTCTATATTTTGTGTGGCCACCATTATTTTCCAGCACTGCTTTAACCCTCTTGGGCATGGAGTTAACCAGAGCTTCACATGTTGCCACTGGAGTCCTCTTCCACTCCTCCATGATGTCATCACAAAGCTGGTGAATGTTAGAGACCTTGCACTCCTCGTCCTTCTGTTTGAGGATGCCCCACAGATGCTCAATAGGGTTTGGGTCTGGAGACATGCTTGACCAGTCCATCACTTTTACCCTCAGCTTCTTTAGCAAGACAGTGGTTGTCTTGGAGGTGTGTATGGGGTTGTATTAATGTTGGATTACTCAGAGCCGGCCCCACCATGGGACCCAGTGTTACCATGGGTCCCAAGCGACACTTTCAGGGGAGCGGCAAACTGCCGCCCATGAGCAGTGGCAGAACTGCCGCCCACAAGCCAGCCCGTCCGCTTCGGGCAAGTGCTGTGGCTGGGTGACAGAGCGCTCCACGGGCGGGGAGAGCACGCGGCTCCGCTGAGGCTGACGGGTGTCCGATGAGAGAGCGTGCTTGGCAGGTGTTTGGTTTGGTGAGTGCCAGCCAATTAACGAGCAGCGGGCGGGGGGGGGGAGCAGAGAGATGACATCATCTCTAAACGCCCGCCCTGCATCTCTGCCGTTTCTTCCCTCAATGTGTAGCCAGTGTGTGTGGAGGTAAAATCATCTTGCCATACCTCGTGCAGCACCTCTATGCTAAATCTGCTGGATTACTGCAGTTTAGCATGGAAGTGCTGCCTGTTAGCTGACAATTGGGCTTAATGATTGTCACTGTCTCCAGGTTTTCACTACTCCCTGGTGTATACCCTCCTGACCCTTCCTAGTACCCCCCTGACCCCCCCCCCCCGTGTATACCCTCCTCACCCTCCCTGGTGTATACCCTCCTGACCCTTCCTAGTACCCTCCTGACCCCCCCCTATGTATACCCTCCTCACCCTCCCTGGTGTATACCCTCCTGACCCCCCCCCGGTGTATACCCTCCTGACCCCTTCCTAGTACCTTCCTGACCCCCTCCCTGGTGTATACCCTCCTGACCCCCTCCCTGGTGTATACCCTCCTGACCCCCTCTCTGGTGTATACCCTCCTGAACCCTTCCTAGTACCCTCCTGACCCCTCCCTGGTGTATACCCTAATGACCCTCCCTGGTGTATTACCCTCCTGACCCTTCCCAGTACCCTTCTGACCTTTCCTAGTACCCTCCTGACCCCTCCCTGGTGTAAACCCTCCTGACCCTTCCTAGTACCCTCCTGACCCCTCCCTGGTGTATACCCTTCTGAACCCTCCCTGGTGTATACCCTTCTGACCCCTTCATGGTGTGTTCCCTCCTGACCCTCCCTGCCTCTGTCTGAACCCCCCCCCCCCATCACCACTGCCTCTGACTGAACCCCCCCACCACCACTGCTGCCTCTGACTGAACCCCCCACCATCACCATAGCTGCATTGGATGGAACCCCCCAACCACCACCACTGTTGCATGTAAATCTAACTCCCTAATATATTACATTTTCGCTTTAATTGTCATGATATAAAATAAAGTATGTGGGGGCCTTTTAGTGGGCGTATTTTTTTTTTGGGGGGCAGCATTTAATTCTTGGGCCCAGACATGTGCATTTGCATGGTAGTGTGGCTTCATATGTACTTTGTATTGCCTGGCATAGCCCCAGTATGTCACCCTGAAGTCAGCTGATCTCCCCTACAAAGAATATTATTTTAATACCTTTAACAGCTTATTAATAGCAAGGAAATCTGCAGATTGTTTCAGCACCATAATCATTGCTGTAGCCAGAATTTCATGCAGTGCTTTGCCTTGAGGAGAATTTGGCTTCTGGATCTTAAAGACATACTGCAAAATCAAATAGAAAATATAGATTATCATTATGACAACAGTAAAATTGTCATACAATCACCAACATGAGGGATTTTAACTCCATTTATTATTTGATCTTATGAAGATTCTCTCCTTATAATGCTCAATTCACAAACAAACAAACAAATTGCCCACTTATTAAAAGTCTTAATTGTGTACCTATAGTCAAAATGTTAAATTTTATATTCATTCTCACATTGTATTTCAATTATTATCCCAACTCGAAAAACTGTGCTTGGTAAATGACAGTGAATGGATTGAATGGTGCAAACAACAAGTGAGAAGCAGCGGCTGTGCTGCAAGATTGTTTCACAGACCAAAATTAATAAATCAAACGAGGAAGCCGCGCTATAAACAAGTGATTAGAAATATATAAACCAAAACATAATTAAATATAATATGGTATTACAGTACCAACATAAATAGCATGTGAACAATTTTCTGACACCCATGTGTATCAAAGTCCAAGTATAAGTACACGGATATGCTGATAAAGTTCTAAGAGAAAAAAAAAGTAAAATTTTTTTTTTTTTTTAACAAATCCTGCTCATGAGTGTTTAGATGGGAATAGAGGGCATGGAATCACCAATAGGGTCTCCAGATCATTACACCATCACCTTAAACAAGGGCTTACCAGTAAAATTGCTGGCCCCAGACGTCATCACGTGTGATGAAACGCGTAGGCATGAGCGACATGCTGACGTTATCACCTTTTCCAGGAAGTGAGGGATGCTTCTGTGTTTTTAGCCGGCCTTTTTACTATGCGATTTAATACTCCTGACATGTAAAGGCAATCTGTCCTTATAATAAAGCAAATAGTAATCTTCTTCTTTTATGTTGATTGCGGCCATATTTGGATACTATCGTGATAATAAGTACAGCTCATATCCTTATCCTTGAGTAGATTTTGCAGGAGAGTCCTGGGAGTACCCTGACCAGGGTGTTTGGCCACATGCTCATCTGAACTCTCTTTAATTAGAGGATGCACTAAATCTGGTAAACCCGCATCTTGTTCAAGGTGATGTGTCACAATCTGGAGATTCGATGCTCTCTATTCTTATCTGAACACTCACAAAGAGGATTTGTTTCAATCCCTCATGAACTCTTTTTTCTCTGAGAACTTTATCAGCATATCATTGTACTTGCACTTGGATACACATGGGTGTCACACAATTGTTCACATGTTATTTATGTTGGTACTGTAATACCATATTATATTTTATTCCGTTTTGATTTATACATTTCTAATCACTTGTTTATAGCGCACTTTCCTCTTTTGATTAATTGTATTTCAATTGTTTCTAACCTACTCCTCCAAACATTTACTTCCTTAAATTAAATGACATGTAGACACTGCTGTGTCAATCATCTCACAGAGCCTGCCTTCTGAACTACAGAGGTGCTGGAAGGAGGAGTTTCAGGGGGCGTGGTCAAGTACATAAATCACAGTTTGCAGGCAGCAAAGCACCATGGGATGTGTAGTCCTCAGAAACTGAAACTAAACAGCAAAAGAAGAAGCTACAAAACATACAGGGAATCCAGGACATTGTGGAGAGAGATGGTCAGCAGTAAGTAGACAGTAAGTACGCATAACGTAAAGGGAGATTTATTAAGCAAGCTTATATTGGATTGTCAGAAATTACTATTGTTTGTATTGTTATTACAATGCCGATGTTATAAAATTAAAGTGCATGCTATGTTCACAGATCGCCTTTAATTTATACTAAGCTTTTTATCTCAATTAATTTTGTTGGTATCCTAAAAAGACAGCTAATTTAAACAATGTTGGCCTGAAGTTAAAGGGGAGTTCCAGACAAAATTTATGTTTATTAAAAGTCAGCAGCTACAAAAAGTGTAGCTGCTGGCTTTTAATAAAAATTCACTTACCTGCTCCACGTTCCAGCGACGCGCCGGCCGGGGGTCCGCTCCTCTTCCCCCCTACCCGACCGGCTTTTTCATTCTAACTGTGGGCACCCAGCCGTGACAGCCTTCGGCTTCACGGCTGGGCACCCACTGCGCATGCGCGAGCGGTACTGCGCATGCGCGCGCGGCGCGGCCCGCTGCTGATTGGACAGGCGATCGCATGGGACCTGTCAGTGTCCCATGCGATCGCCTACAGGGAGGGGCTGCTGTAGGTGATTAAGCTTTATCGCCTAACCAGCCCCTCGGCAGAAGCAGGAAGTGCGACAGGAAGTCCCACTTCTTCTGAAGCCCCCACTCCCCCCCCCAAAAAAATGACATGCCAAATGTGGCATGTAAGGGGGTGTGGAGTGGATTAAGCGGAAGTTCCATTTTTGGGTGGAACTCCGCTTTAATGGTATTTAAGGAGCAGTATCCCCTCTGATAATCTCTGTGAATTGACTTGTGTTCATAATCAACTTTAAAATAAAGGACCAATCTAATTGTCTTACCTTAATAAAAGAACGGAGGTAGTGATCCAAACCTTCTTCATGGCATTTTGACACAATATGAAGAAGAACCCTGACACAAAAGGGAAATATCTAAAATAATCAATGCTGATCATAAAGAAGACAATTTCTAGAAATGTAACAGCTATCGTAGCAAGTTGCCTTAAAATATTCAATCGTTTTTGTGTTTGCGATTACCTGAAACCTGCTCTACAGTGAATCCAGCATTTCCCTATGGGCTTTTCAGAGACAACATATTGGCTCAAGTGTGCAACCCATTGAAACTCTATGGATTAAAATTGTATTAAAGGACTTACAAAGTACAATTTGAAGCAACCTCATCTTCGTGGGAAAGTGTTGTCAAAACTTGAAAGAGCTGCATAAGAATAACGGGCAGGAACTGGATCATGACCTGGACTTCCATGGCATGCAGACACTAGAAAAAAAGAACAAAAATCTTGTTATGCCGCGTACACACAACCGTTTTTCAGGATGTAAAAAACTTTTTTTTTTTTTATGTCATTCAAAACGATCGTGTGTGGGCTCCATAGCATTTTTCACAACGTAAAAAAAAAAGTCATTAAATATATAGTTTTTTTTTTTTTTTTAACGTTGGAAATGTTTAATGTTTGGGCTTTAACGACGTGAAAAAAAACGCGCATGCTCAGAAGCAAGTTATGAGATGGGAGCACTCGTTCTGATAAAACTAGCATTTGTAATGGAGATAGCACATTCGTCACGCTGTAACAGACTGAAAAGTGCGAAAAGTGCGAATCGTCTCTCACCAAGTTTTACTAACACGAAATCAAAAGCAGCCCCAAGGGTGGCGCCATCCGAATGGTACTTCCCTTTTGTAGTGCCGTCGTACGTGTTGTACGTCACCGCGCTTTGCTAGAGCATTTTTTTTTCACGATCCTGTGTAGGCAAGGCTGGCTTAACAATAATCGGGTTGAAAAAAACATTGTTTTTTCTAGACCATTAAAAACGGTCATGACTGCAATATATAATTGTCCACTAGGTGGAAGGAGAAACATTGGCAATATCATTTAATCAAGGCATTCAAGTTTACTGGGAGCATTATGGGGGTGTCTGGCAGGAGATTACCATTATACTCAGTGGTAGGTGGAAATGTAAGATCTGTGGTTTACATTAGACTTTTGATTTAAAATATATATATATATATATATATATATATATATATATATAGGAAAAAAGTAATTGGTAAAAAAAATGGCCTTGACAGTTACAGTTATTAAAGAGTTCATAGAACACATACAAACACAATACCTTCAAATACTTCACAAGGTCATTAGGAACCTCCTTAGAACCAGGCAGTATCTTCTGACAGAACTCAAAGAAATTATACAGATGTAAATCCTAAAATTAGATTAAGTGACAGGTTTATCATTTAATTACAGATAAAAAATAGTAGATTTATTGTAGTTAATCTATCAACATTAATATCACTTTTTACAGCAGATGTTGCACCAATTGCATCTATTTCTGCCCCAAAAGGCACTTGGAATCTAATATTATTTCATAGTGACACAGATATAAACAATAGCACCCTTCTGACACATTGAATGGTGGCACACGACCTGACTATAAGCCTGTATTTTTTATTTATTTTTTTCAAATGATTAACTGCTGACAGCTTTTTTAAAGCAGTCATCTATAGCAACCAATGGAATTTGGGTTTTAAATAAACCCAAGAAGTCTAGCTAGAATAGACAAAAAAATAATAATTAATACATTTAATAAATTAGCCTCACAATTTCTAATTTAGAAATATAAATCCAATCCCCAGAGCACACACAGATCATGAGACCATTTACTTCTTCGACAAACTCTTCTTGAACCCCTCTTTGTTGTCCTTCCAGTCAGGAAGAGCACCATTATTGTGAGCTGAAGTATTGCCACTGGCCATTGGGACAGAAAGAGGAAAAGAGCAGGACTTTGAGGAAGCGATAGCTCCCTTACACGAGTTAGAAGTCTCTCCTGGCTCACCTGCCTGCAAATTGAGAAGCGGGGGGGGGGGGGGGGGGGGGGGCCTTTAGTAAAAATAAAAAAGGAAGAAAAAATATATATAGAAAAATATATAAAAAAAGGGGGGGGGGGGGTTTGCCATTTGCCATATGTGGCCCTGGGCCCTTTAATAAAAAAAAAAAAAATAAACCTCTGGGCCCTTTAATAAAAAAATAAAGCAAACAAATTATATAAACAAAAATAAAAAAAATAAACATTTATAAAATAAAAGGGGGGTTTGCCCACATAGGGCCCTGGGGGCATCTGAGCCATTTATAATATATATATATATATATATAGAAATAAAAATAAATAAAATAATATTAAAAATATTTTAAAAAAAGGGAGGGTTGCCATACGGGGCCCTGGGGACCTCTGGGCCCAATAATAATAATAATAATAAATATATATATATATATATATATATATATATATATATATATATATATATATATATATACAAAATATATATATATATATATCAAAAAGGGGGGTTGTCATCCGGGGCAGTGGGGATCTCCGGGCCCCTGGGGACCTCCAGACCCCTAAAATAAAATAAAAAAATAAAATAAAAATATATTAAAAAAAAGTTATATTTTTTATAAAAAATAAATAAAAAAAGGGGGGGTTGCCAATCCGGGGCCCTGGGGGCCTCCGGGTGCCTGGGGACCTCCGGGCCTCTAAGAAAAAAAAAAATTGTCCCTTCAATAAAAAATAAAATAAAAATATATTTAAAAAAAAATTTTTTATAAAAAAAAAAAAGGGGGGGGGGGTTGCCATCTGGGGCACTGGGTGCCTCCGGGCCCCTGGGAACCTCCGGATCCCTAAAAAAAAAAGGGGGGGTTGCCATCCGGGCCCCTGGGGACCCCTGGGCCCCTTACAGGTGTACTGCCTGTACCTCCCTGATGTTGGCCCTGCACAGGAGGGTAATCCAGGGCTTTACATAGGTTATAAAGGTACCATTTGGTGATTGATTTGGTACAGCATATTTAGTCTAGTTACTTAAGAAAGCAGACAAAGAAGCTGCTGTTGCAGAACTGCTGGCAAACTTGGACTTCTAGTCTCATAGAAGAGTTGTTCCAAATTAACATTGTGACGGAGGAGTGAGCTTAACAGAACATGCATGGAGACCAATCAGTTTTAGCCCTTTTATTGAGGTCATAGGGCAGGGATGTAGGCACAACAAGGGACAAACAGCAACAGGATACAAGGATTATGTAGGAGCCTTCTAGGTCATTGGAGGGGGAAGCACAGCCAGGTGGTCTTGTCTGGCCTGGCTTTAACTCAGGGTCAATGCAGGTAGAAAATCACAGGAGAGAAGAAACTCAAAGGCAGCAAAGTCACAGGGTCCTTGTGTGACCTGGCCTCACCCCAGGGTTCAAGCAGGTAGCCTGTTACAGCAGGGCAATACAGCAGATAGGTACTCACAGGGTAATAGAGTCACATGGTAGCTATGTGCCAGGGCTTCAACTCAGGCTCCATGCAGGTAGCACATTGCAGAAGGGGAACATAACAGGTTGGTACTTACAGGGCAGCAAGTCACAGATCACGGGGCAGGGATCACAGGGTAGCATCAGTGTCAGGAGGGGAAGAAAGGAGCATCTGGAGGGATGATGCAGGGTTTTGGAGAAGGTGAGAGCCTATGAGACCTGGCCACAGCCCAGTCTATACAGACAGCAACATCATTCGGAAGAAGCAGGGAGGAAAACCATGGAAGAAAGGTCCCCCAAGACCCTGTGGCCTGGCTGCAGCCCAGGTCCATTAAGACAGAAATATGTTCCAGAAGGAAGCAGGGAGGATGAGCATAACTACTCAGCCCTTTGCTCAGGTATTTACATAACTGAGCTGGTGGCACAATCTTTTAACTAGGCAGTAGGCAGTCCGAGCTCCTCCTATTTTCATCCTGCCATTTCCTAACATGTGGGTGCTGGGGATGGTGGCTAGCTGGGCATTTTCTATCCCTATGACAAACACTATTTACCCTCAATTGCTTTTTTTGTCCATGACAACATTTTTTTTTACATGAATGTGTTAACCAAACTGAGATTATTCTATTTTCAGGAACATGCTTTTCTCAAGCATGGATCTGTAAAGCTTGTACACTTACTTGGGTATAGACTGTGGACTCCAAATGGCTTCTGATTTTAAAAAGCGGCTTGGCACCATCCACCCACTTGATATCATTACTACTCTATATTGAAACAGAGGAAATAACAAATTCAGTTAACTTTTTAGCAATTTTATGCTTTTGCAAGTATAAATCCTATCTAAGAGTGGGCACTATTACTTTTGGTAATCAAATAAGAACCTCTGAAGTATGCTCCTCTGAAATGAGTTGCACTTTGATACTAGGGTCTAGCTTATTTGACTTCAAGGCTAAGCCCTCCAGCTACCTTTCCCATGTTCAATGACAGGGCATCAGTGACCAAAAGGACACATTCGAAGGCCAGTAGCAAAACACATCTACTTTAAGCTAGGTCAGGGGTCTCCAAAATTTCTAAACAAGGGGACAGTTTACTGTCCTTTAGACCTTAGGGGGGGGGGAGATCACACCATGGCTATTGGGAGTAGAAAAGTCCTGGTGTCAGCAGGACAATGGCCTTATTTTAGTGGGACAAAACATGCCCCATTATTGGTGTCAGTGTGAAAAATAGTGCCCCATCATTGGTGTCAAAGAAAGGAATAATGCATCATCATTGGTGTCAGTGGGAGGAATAGTGATCCAATGTTGGTGTCAGTAGCAATAATTATGCTGCCATTGTTGGATCGGGAGGAATAGTGGCCCAAGGGCTAGATAAAGCCATGCAAAGAGCCAGATCTGGCCACCTGGTTGCAGTTTGGAGACCACTGAGCTAGGCAAACAGAAGATGAATCTTTGGATAACACCTTTTCTCCCTTGGAAAACGTATTTTAAAACAGCTTTGCTTTTAGGTTAAGTTTTTATCTTCTTTGACAAATCACTGTAAAGTCACTAAAATAATAGCAAAGGCCAGAGCTTTTTTTCTTAGAATATAGGTGCAGGAACTCAACCACGACCCCGTTCAGATTTCAAAAACAGTACAAGGGTCTTAAATCGGCATTAAATACCAGGATTGAATTATATACAGACTACAGAGTTCAGGGGCTTACACACAGAGTGCGGAGCTGTCACTTGCAAACACAGAAACAAGGCTTCTGTGTTTACAAGTGATTGTGGTGAGCAGGCATCAAAGGGTCTGAGCCAGAGGTGGTGGAACTGAGTTCCCCCAAGTTCCCCTGAAAAAAAGCCCTGGCATAGGACAATTGATAATTTATAGATCCAAAACAATAATGTCACCAGTTTGGTAAATAATCAGATAGATGCATGTATGACCAGCACAAGGGATGAACTCTTTTTACGCATGCTGACATGTGCTTAGTGTGATCCCACTGTACGATGTGATAAGCAGAGGTTATACCTTCCTTGTATCTGGATCAGTCTGACTCAGATATCCGGGGGGAAGACTGGCAGAAACTGGCAGCTGCAGGTCTGATGTGATAACTCTACCCTCCTTCAGCAGACGGACCCAACTATACCCAACTGTAAATGAGAACAGAGGAACCTTATGAAACATACCTACTAATAATATTTATGAGGGTGATGATGATATTAATGATAATAATAATACAATGTAATAAAGATATGTCAGATTGCACTGTTTGCTAAAGGCAGCATCCTCCTGCATCTTTTTTTACGTGGCAAAGCATGTTAAATGTATTATTATTGTAAATAAATTTAGCTTTTATATTAAGCAAATACCAGTGTAAACAGTACTGTAGGAAGTGCAATGTTATTTTCCATGTGAAGTGAAAGTTAAGCATTTTATTATCTAGTAGACTTTTTGAGGTTGATTTACTAAAGGCAAAAAGACTGTGCAATTTGCAAAGCGCACTTGTCCTCTGCAAGAGCAGTTGATCTAGAGCTTAGTAAATGAAGTGAAGCTTCACTTTGCAAAGAGTACCCAATCACGTGCAAGGAAAATAAAATAAAAAACAGCATTTTTGCCTCCACATGATTGGATGATGGAAGTCAGCAGAGCTTTTGCTCATTTACCAATCCAAGATCATATACCAAAGATGTTCCATCTATACATTTGCTCATTTACTAAGCTCTCATTTTTGCCCTTAGTAAATCAACCCCATCTGTGTCAATTGCAACCTGGGCCAGACTTATCATTGGGCTTGACTGGGCTCAAGCCCATGGGCCCCACCCAATAGGGGGCCCCGCCCATTTATGTTTCATTTTTTTCAATAATATGCCAGACATTTAATTTTTAATTTAAAGTGTGTTGATTGGTCTAGCATGTTTACCTGTTCTAGAGACACTGATAATTTTTGTCCTCCGTCCAAGTAGATAAACTGTCTTTCTTTTATTATTACCCTTGTGAAGCTATTTTTGCAATATTATGTCCTTTTGCTGGATGTGGCATGTTACTTTGGCTCCAATTGCTGGATTTTCCCTTTGAATACATTGCACTCTGGCTTGTGTCAGTGCTCTTTTGTGCCCATGCGCAGTATACATCATGTCCTTCGGGACAACGCTATGTTTACTATTGATGACTATGTGTCATCATTATGCAACGCCATGACGTCATTACGCCCGGTCATTCTTCTGCGCATGTGCAGGCATCCGAATGACACTATTTATAGCTGTGGCGGCTACCGATGAACAGACGTGATGGCTCGTATGGCAGCATTATGTGATCCCTCTCCATCTGAGGCCTCGTACACACGACCGAGGAACTCGTCGGGCGAAACACATCGTTTTCCTCGTCGAGTTCCTTGTTAGGCTTGTCAAGGAACTCGACAAGCTTGCTTTGCGATACACGTTAAAGACCAAATTTTCTCGTTCTCAAACGCGGTGACTTTAACACATACAACGGCAGGGGAAGTTCGATTCCACTGGCACAACCCTTGGGGATGCTTTTGCTAATCTCATGTTACTGCGTGTTAGGTAAAAGTTTGGTAAGAGACATTTTCACTTTTCAGTCAGTTATAGCGTGACAAATGTTCTATTTCCATTACAAACGCTACTTTTACCAAAGGTGCACGGGTTTCTTAGCATACACACGCTCGAGTTTCTCGTCGAAAAGCAGCCCGACGAGGAACACGACGAGCCAATTTGACTCCCGTCGAGGAAAAAGAGAACTTGCTCTCTTTTTTGCTTGTCGAGTTCCTCGACAGTTTCCTAGGTGAAAAACATACACACGACCGGTTTCCTCGGCAAAAAAGCTCTCCCACCAAGTTTCTTGATGGATTCTGCCGAGGAAACCGGTCGTGTGTACGAGGCCTCACAGGTACAGCGGAAGCTCTTTCCTTGCCAGGCTTTGTGGTCATATTGGGTTATTTATCCCCATACATACATTAATGTTATGCTGTTTTTCTTCCCTAGGCATACCCCTTTGAAGTGGGAGAACTGTACCCTCCACTTTTCATTATGGGTTGCTTATACAGAATTGTGTAGCTCTAATACATAGCTTGTGCATGTATAATTTTTTTCTATTTAAAGTAATGTATAGAAGGTAGGGCCCAAAAGTGACTCAAGCCCAGGGGCCCTCACCACCCTAAGTCCTGCCCTGATTGCAACCCAGATGTACAATTTTCAAAAATGATTCGTACCGGGGGTTTCAGCACTCTCATGTTTCTTACTGCTTCCCTTTGAGTTGATGTCACAGCTGACGTGATAGAAGGTGAACAACAGGTGGTGCCTGTGGTGTAGATGAAGTGGAAGCTCAATTTTTACCTGAAAAAATAAAATAAAATAAGTTATATATAACCCCGTAGGATCTGCTGTCTACTGACAGCTCACATTCCTTATGGCAGGTTGCACCTGTTGGGAATCTGCAGCAATTTTCTATATGTAAAACCACCCTATTTCCTGTTAAATTAGGTGCATACCTGAGCTAGGCCCCCATTGCTTATCAGAGCAGGGCGGGCGGCTAAGAGGTACGTGTCCGCTCAGTTTATGCAGAGCGGACATGTACAGAGTCCCCTCTATTGGCAGTTGGGTGTAAACGTACTCTGTTACCTATAATAGTGAATATACTCAAGCGCTAATATAAATAATGAAATATGGTAATAATAAAAGATAAATGATTCCAGCTGCGACCATAAAAATAGTGTTTTGACACCATACAAAAGTGATATTAAAAAAGCAATAGTGCGCTAAAATCAACCTCCTATTAAAGCACAGAATTTATATTACACATCAAAAAATTATATTAATAAAATAGTAAAATAGTGACTGGTGAATTCTTCCTGTGTAAAACAATCAACACCACCTGAATAAGGATAGCCCGCTACCCTCCTGTGGCAATAGGTGTGTTCCGTTTCTGTGTAAGTAGTTTCACTTACATTTGTTCAAACAAACATCGCGTATAGAACCACTAGTCGCATGTAGTGAGTTCCTCCTCACTCCACTGAGTGTGAGTAAAACTACTTTCACCCCAGACTGTTATTTTAAGCACTGCGCAATGATGAATCTTTTTGCTTTTTATTTGAGAACCATTCTATACTGGGAACCATAGAGAAAACTGAAAGATATCATCTGGATACTTATCTATGATCTGATTGCAGTCAAGATTGGTTTTTAGATGAGAAACGGAACACACCTATTGCCACAGGAGGGGAATGGGCTATCCTTACCCAGGTGGTGTTGATTGTTTTACACAAGGGGGATTTACCAGTCACTATTTTACAATTTTTTTTGTATATAATTTTTTGATTTGTAATATCAATTCTGTGCTTTAATAGGAGGTTGATTTTAGAGTATTCTGTTACCTGTTTACACCTAACTACCTCTGATCCTCCTACAAAGAGGGGGATGAATCATCTTCTGTTTGTTTTTAGTGCACTGGATCAGATCAGAGGTTGGCAGATGTAATTGGACACAAGTCTGTTTACACCCGCTGGTCTATAGGGGTGAAAGGATTTACCAAACAGTGGTGAAAGGACCGTCCGATCAGGTCTGCCTGAAAAACTGATAGGCAAACCTGATCGAAATGATTGTGCGAAACTGGTGCAGGCGGCACCGATAGACCTGAAACAGGACTATCTGCTTAGTTAAAGTGGATGTAAACCCTTACATATACCCATTGAAGTGAACAGCCTCAGATGTTAAGCAGAGATGAAACAAATCTCCCTACATAAGTTTTACTTGTATATCTGCTGTCTTCGGCTTGCTATATTCTTTAGAACGGGGTGTCAAACTCAATTTCATTGTGGACCGCATCAGCATTATGAGTGCTCTCAAAAGGACCGGTTGTATCTGTAAGATTAGATGTCCAACGCATCCCCCTCCCCTTACAATAGATGTCAAGAGCCACCCCACCATCAGAAGTTGAATCCCCCACTCTCCCTTATATCACAGTTCCCCCCTCCCTTTCCTTATGCTGCTGCTGGGAAGAAGCTGGATGCATTGCTTGAAAGCAGAAAGAAAAAGTCTAGAGTAGGACCAAAGGAGGGCTGGAGCACTCCTGCAGCTACAGGAGAGGTGCGAGGGCCACATGAAATGGTCTGAAGGGGCGGAATCGACCCCGCGGGCCTTGTGTTTGACACCTATGCTTTAGAAAGTGCACATCGTGTTAGAATTTTTTTCTTCCTGTTCAGCACTGGGCATGAAGTCCTGGAATACACTGTATGACAGCTTATTGGAGGAAAGGCAAACATCCCACTCCGCATAGGCAGAAGAAGGAAGGAATGTGCAGAGCTGTGCTGTGAATAGACAAGCTCTTTGCTAATCTATTTAACCCACCCTGACACAAATTTTAGTCTGTTTTTATCTTGGTTGTCGGAGAACTTGTCAGAAGTTATCATGCTGATAACAAAAGAACAGAGCAGCAGAAAGACATGGGACTTGGGGCTTTGAAGAGAGATAAGTAAACACTACAGATATATGTGGTCAAATTTTATGAGGTTTACATCCACTTTAATGTGGCACACGCCACTCCCAACAGTTTCCTGTACCATTAAAATGTGACAGGAAGCTTAGTTACTTTCCCTGATATTGAATATTTGTAAAACCGTTACTGTAATTATTCACCAAACAGGTGTATCCTCCTGGTGCATGTGCTTTAAATGACAGTAAATGATTCACCTGCAGTGAATATTTGGTAAATGTCAAATTCACTACTCTGTAAAATGCAGCTTATATACTTTATGTTCATATGTAAAGAAAAAAAAGATTCAAAATGTTTCCAGAATTGGTAAATAATGGAAATCTAGATTTTTGGAGGAGATAAGGAGCATGAACATAACTGATTTTAGTCATAGAACACAACATATAAAATGATCTTGCATATTTGAAAAGTCTACATCCCAAGATTTATACCAAGCACTCTGTATATCCTTCCAAGCATTTTGCCATCACATTGAATAAATAAACAGAATGATTCCTCACCTCATCATAGAACTCTGGGTTTTGATTGTGATGTAGGACAATCGCGTATGCCCTTGTTGTGAATACTGGACCACCAGGCTTTCCATAAATGCACTGCAACCAGGAATATGACAAGATAACATACTGTATGAGTAGACAGTACTAAAGACTGGTCATTCAAATCTAACTGCATACTTATTTTGAGGGCCAGTTTTGATGGCATCAGTTAGAGATGTGTCTGATATTATTAGGAATATATTGACGGGGACATTAGACCTGCAGTTGACTTCCTTCTGACCCGCCTTAACAAGTTCCTGACAAAAGACGGCTACAGCACGGCTTACATTTCCAGGAGGGTGTCCATGTATGTCTCCCATTGATTGTGCTGTCCTTAGGACACAGCTGATCACAGATAAGGGTAAAGGGCCAATAACAGTGCCCCTTTACCATGTGATCAGCTCTGTCCAATGACAGCTGACCACAATGTAAACACAAGCCGGTTATTGGCATTCCTTTCCTCACACTGACAGCGTGAGGAGAGGGGAGCAGATAACCGGCTTGTGTGAAAGGGACTTATGCGCTGATAAACAGTGTCCTGATTATCAGTGCAGTCCCAACAGTGCCCACCAGTGCCACCAATCAGTGCGCACCAGTGCTGCCAATCAGCGCCCACCAGTGCCTCCTGTTCAGTGACGCCTATCAGTGCTGCCTATTAGTGCCGCCTATCATTGGCACCGATAGGTGGCTCTTATGGGCAATGATAGGCAGCACTGATGATAACTGATAGGTGGCACTGATAGGCATCACTAAAGGGAACTTATAGATGGCACCGATAGGTGGCTCTTATGGGCAATCAGTGCCACCTATCAGTGCCATCTATAATTACCCTTCAGTGATGCCTATCAGTGCCAATTAGTGCCACCTATCAGTTATCATCATTGCTGCCTATCAGTGCTGCCTCATCAGTGCCCACCAGGGCTGCCAATCAGTGCCCACCAGTCCCTCCTTGTCAGTGTCACCTATCAGTGCTGCCTACCAGTGCCCATCAGTGCTGTCTATCAGTGCCCATTAGCACCACCTATCAGTTCCCATCAGTGCCGCCTATCAGTGCAGCCTCCTCATTAGAGCCCACCATTACAGCCCAGCAATGCCCATCAGTGCCGCCTCATCAGCGCACATCAGCAAAGGAGAAAAATTACCTGTTTGCAAAATATTATACCAGACTATGAAAACTCTGTATTTTTTTGTTTGTTTAGCAAAAAAAAAAAAAAAACAGTGGTAATTAAATACCACCAAAAGAAAGCTCTATTTGTGTGAAAAAAATGATAACATTTTTATATATGTACAGTGTAGGATGACCGCGCAATTGTCATTCAAAGTGCAACAGCACTGAAAGCTGGACATTTGCCTGAGCAGGAAGGGGGTAAAAGTGCCCAGTAGGCAAACGGTTAAAGGGCTAGTTTACCTTAATAAAAAATAAAAGAAACACTTTGAAGTCACACTACACCATAGCAGCACTTTATGCTCATCACATCCTAAAATCATGACTTTTGTACAGCTGTAGAAAAACATGGTGGAGCAATGAAACGCAGTGGCAGCAGGGCCGTCTTAATAGCATCATGGGCCCCTGGGCAAAGTAATGCTCTGGAGCCCCTAAAATGGAGACAGTGCAGGTAAACAGACATTAAGTAGGTAGGTGGCACCTTTTGGGTGGAGCTCCATATTAACTACATGAACAATCATTCTGTACAGCAAAGAAACAGTGGGAAAACACTACATACATAAAAGTAACAAAACTGTTCTGTGCAAGGACCAGCTGCTTTGGGGAAATTGCAGGGGCCCCCCCAAGCAGCTGGGGCCCCTGCGCAGTGCCCATGTGTGCCCTCTCATTAAGACAGCCGAGTGGCAGTTTCTCTGGCAGACTTCTTTTAGCAGTCATAATGCCCACAGATATGTTACCAGAGAGACATGATTGTAACATCTGATTAGCAGCTGATTAGCTGAGTGCTTCTATTGTTTGGTGTGACTGCTTATAAAGATTTTTTAATTACGGCAAACTAACGCTTTAGGCAGATTTTGCATTCACAAAGACTTCTATAGGAATGCAGCACCTTGGAGCAAACACAAGCCAGGACTACAGACTAGACTAACCCCTCACCAATTCACAACACATGGGGAAGGCGTTTTGTAATCCAGTAGAGCAGGGGTGCCCAACCAGTGGCCCGGGGGCCACATTTGGCCCGTGGAGCCTTCTCATGTGGCCCACGACCTCCTGCTCTGGGAAAGAATAGAATACTGTTATTAGAGGTAAGTTTATTACTAAAATCACAGTGTATATGTGGGCATATCTGTTCTGCAGTGGTTATTGGGCTGCTTTCAAACTGATCCGCAGGTGCAGAGAAGCGAACCTGCAGATTACCTGCACTGAGCCATAGGCCCCTTTGACACAGTCAGTCCGACCCAATTGGACACTCCATTCACCTCTAAGGAGTAGCAGATGTAAATGGACTTGTGTCCGTTTACAAACGCCTACCTCCAATTCGATCCGAAAAAAATAAATAGAGTGGGCTCTATAGAGTAGAGTGGGCTGCCATCCACCCGCTTTGCTCATTGTGGCCCGTGACTGGTTACCATGTCGCTTAGGTGGCTCTTGCTCTTCAAAAGGTTGGGCACCCCTGCAGTAGAGCATTGCTAAAACAGGGCCTACTATACTTGGAGTTTCATTGTAGAAGTGGAGCGCACTGGATTTCTGGCAAGATCAATGGGAATTTTTCTGTAATAGCAACATTTTGTAATGAAATAAATAGCATCTACCACTGAATGTAGAATTATAGGCAAAACTTTTTTTTTTCATTTTGGATAGCACAAGGGAGGGTTATAACTAGGGTTGTCCCGATACCACTTTTTTGAGACCGAGTACAAGTACCGATATTTTTTTCAAGTACTCGCCGATACCGAATACCGATACTTATTTTTAATGTCATGTGACAGTATTTTATCATTTTTTTTTTACAGTAATTTTTGTGTGTGTGTTTTTAAGGGGGGGGGGGTGGATTGTCCGTGTGTTTTTTGTTTTATTTACATTTTATTTTTATTTATTTTTAAAAAAAATATTTATTGCAATTTTTTTTTTATCATCCCTGTTGGGGGTCTTCGGAGAGATATCAGGGGTCTTAACAGACCACTGATATCTCCCCTTTAAGACAGGGAAAGAGACGAAGGACACAGATTCCCCAGTCCCTTTCTCAGCAGCTTCAGCTAAGAATGGAGAGAAGCTCCTCTCCATTCATAAACTGAAGCATTGTAATCACATGTTACGATGCTCAGTTATGTGAATAGACAGTCAGTGATCAGCACGGAGCACGGGGCAAAAACAGCACGGGGAGAAGACTTGCAACTCCCCTGCCTGCCCAGGTATCGGCTGAGGCATTGGAGCATTTACTAGTATCGGTATCGGGACAACCGTAGTTAAAACCTGTCAGATATTTTTCCGCCACCTGTGTCCCATTTCTGAGATTTTTCTTCACTTCCCATCCCATAGTCAATCAGGAAGCAAGTTGAAATCCCTGAAAAATTAAGGGAATCACTGGGGGACCCCCCAGGTCACCAGAACTAATGTCCCCAAACCCACATTGGAAGGTCTTCCCACTATTAATTTTTTTGGGACAACTCAAAATTTAGGATATTCCTTTACTTTTCCTTTCAATGATAATGGTAAACAGGACAAATAGAGAGGGCAAATTTCCCTAATGGGGGCGCAGACAGCAATAGAAACTAATGCCGTGTACACACGATAGGAATTTCTGATGAAAAATGTCTGATGGAATTTTTTAATCAGAAATTCCTATCGTTTGTGGGCCCCATAGGATTTATTTTTAAAGGAGTCTGGAAATAGAGCAGGTTTTATTTTTTTCTGATGGAAAAAATCCTATGGGAAATTCCGATCGTCTGTGTGGAACTCCGACGGAGAAAAAAAAACATGCACGCTCAGAATCAAGTTGACGCATGCTCAGAAGCATTGAACTTCATTTTTCTCGGCTGATCGTATTGTTTTACATCACCACGTTTTGGACGGTCGGAATTTAGTCTGACAGTAGGTATGTAAGACTGATGCAATACAGCTTGAACGGAATTCTATCAGATTTTAGCCCATAGGAAATTCCTATCGTGTGTACAGGGCATTACTGGGGTTCTAGTTCCTCACCACTCTATTCAAAATTAAAAACAAAAGTTTTGCCTTTATTTATACTTTAAGTTTCAGTACTATGGGGTCAATTCACAAAGAGAAACGTTATTGGTTTTCTTCAGTTGTTAAATTATTTAACGCTAGCAAACATGGTATTCACGAAAGCTATAATCGTTATTCAACATAGTCGTTATGGTTTTCAACTGACTCTTTATCCAATCGTTATGTTAACTACTCAAGAGTTATTTTAACGTCCCAAATCGTAATAATAACGTCTAAGATTGTTAAATAATGCTGGAAAGATGCATTCTGGGAGCAGAAGGGGAGGAGAACAGCTGCATGTGGAAAAGAGCAGATGCAGAGAGAGAAAGAGAGAGAGAGAGAGAGACAAGCAAGACACACATGGAAATTGAGCATGTGATGTGCAAAACTTCTAGTGTGTGTTTTTTTTGTAAAGCCATGTGTATTTCCTCATACAGAGAATAAATCATGGGAGATGATAATCGGAATTTAGCTATCACCTGGGTTTCAGAAAAGTCATCCAAAATAGTACGTGAACGGAATACACGTTTATAAATCTGAACAACATTCTAACGTGTTCTTCTTCACCTCTGGATAATTTTAAGTTCAAATAGAGCATGGTTCCATCTTGCCCAACACTACTAAAAACTTCACTACACTACAAAAATCGCCAAAAGCTTCCTCTAACAACAAAATATCGCCTGGGAAATGTCTATAACGCCACCCTGAGGGAGGTGTTAAATTAACGATCGATAACTGTCAAAAAAATCTTTGTGAATTGCACTTCTGTACATATTTAACGATTTGACTCTTTAAAATAACGATTTGACTCTTTAAAATAACGATCGAATCGTTAAATGAGGATCCACACCTTAAAATATCGGTTCTGTGTAGTGAAATGTTATTTGATGATTTTTCAAAGCGTTAAATCGTTTAGTGAATTGAACTAGCTTCAATAACGTGCAAAATTGTTAAAATAACACCCACAATCTGAAAATAAAGCTTTGTGAATTGACCCCTATATGTGTATAAAAGATAGTAGAAAAAAATGCACCTTTAGTGCTTGTGCATCAGGCTCATCCGAATCTCGGCATTCGATCATGACTGCAATATTCCTAGCCTGAAGGGAAATAAATAATTTTATGAATGCATAGGAAAGATTGCTTCCCAATATTATCATCCCATTCCGTTGGTCTTTGTTTACCTTGGCAAACGTTTTCTGATTATCGTACTTTAGGAGCAGAGGGTAAACATAGAAATGGTTTCGGTAGGTAGTGAACGGGTAGCAATATTTTGTTACTTCCGGAACAAATTCCTCCACCTCCACAGCAACCCTCTGATCTTCTTTGTTGTACGGCCTGACCGGAATATAGGAAGAAGTGACGCAATCTGACAGAGGAAACATAATGATATATTCAGTTCATAGATATTCATTTCAAAACATTCAATCTGACCATATTAATTTATCTGACATACAGGGGTTGATTTACTAAAGGCAAATGGGCTGTGCGCTTTGCAAAGTGCAGTTGCTCCAGAGCTTAGTAAATAAAAAGTAGACTTCTATCATCAAATCATGTCCTAGCAGAAATCCTGTTTTTTTTTCCTTGTATGTGATTGGGTATTCTTTGCAAAGTGAAGCTTTACCTCATTTACTAAGCTCTGGAGCAACTGCACTTGCAGATTTCAACTGCACTTTGCAAAGTGCACAGCATATTTGCCTTTAGTAAATCAACCCCACAAGGTCTGTTGTTTTGCAGAGCACATCATCAAACTATGGAGTCTATTTGTAAATGTTTTCACAAAGAATGTATACAATATCACTTCAAATACACACATTTTTCAAATGAAATCCCATTAAATGTGTGTGAATCTTGGGTGAAAACATTTAATAACAGAGCCCTATATATCTGCTCTCAGCCCATTCAAGATTTCATTATAAAAGCAAAGTATACCGTAATGAAGAGTTTGGAGGCTCCAATCAGAACAGAGAGCTACAGTCATGTCTTATATGTCAGAACAGGGAATGCTGCCATTGCCTTATAATAAATGGATGTATTTTAATTGGTTAAGAAATCGCATCTACGATATGCTTTGAAAGCTTGTGGCTGTTTATTTAATTTCACCCTGATGTCATTTCATCTGGCAGAGGACTCGCCCACCCCATCATACGCTGCTTGATTAAAAACCAGCTCCTGATGACTTACGTATCTTTAATTTGGAGTACATTTGATTCTGGATCTCATGTGACATAATGAAACCCCAAAAGGCTTTGTCAATAAAGACTGCGAAGCGCAAAGTGGGTTATGTACGAAAGGCAAATCCACTTTGCACTACAAGTGCACTTGAAATTGCACTGAAAGTGCACTAGGAAGTGCAATCGCTGTAAATCTGAGGGGTAAATCTGAACTGAGGGGAAGCGCTACTGATTTTATTATCCAATCATGTACAAGCTAAAATGCTGTTTTTTATTTTCCTTGCATGTCCCCCTCTGATCTACAGCGACTGCACTTCCAAGTGCACTTTCAGTGCATTTTCAAGTGCACTTGTAGTGCAAAGTGGATTTTCCTTTAGTAAATAACCCCTAAAGTGTTGGAACCCACAGCAACCAATACAAATTCATGATACAAAAGGCAGATCACTACAAAATGGACTCTGGTTGGTTGTTATGTGTACTGGACTGTTCTCTGAATTATTGAATAGGCTCTCATTTACACACAGCCTGACGTTCTAAATAAATATTGGTTTTGCTCTTTTTATGCTTAAATGTACAAATAATAAATCATACAGTATGTAGAAAAATAATTTTTCCCTTTTGAACATGTATAAGTACTCGTTCCTGGAATAATAATACGTGTTATCCCTAGAGAGGAGGCAGATTTATTTTTAAAATTTTCTACAATCCACTGTGATTGGCAGGGTAATCTCTACATAGAAAAAAACATGGGAATTCCAGGAACTTTAATAGAGGTCAGAAAAAACTATGTCTGCTGTATGGGAAAACGTTTCTTACTCTACTTTAAGTACACACAGTGGATGTGTTCCTCTATATGAGCAGTTACAGCTACACATAGCAGAAGCCCTACTAAACAACATGGAGTGGGGATTCTACAGAGATTATTAAAAAGTAATAAATAGAGAAATCACACAGTGGTATTTTCTCTTATTTTCTAATGCCCTGTACACACGATCACTTTTTGTGATGAAAAAAAATGTCATTTTTCTTCATGAAAAAAAAAAACGACATTTTTCAAACTTCATTTTCAAAAATGATGTTGCGTACACACCATCATTTTTGGAAAATGATGAACAATGTGATGGCACTCTAAAGGGGAAGTTCTATTTGCCTTGAGGCTGCTTTTAGCTGGTTACTTGTTAGTAAAAGACGATTCCTGCTTTTTTGTCTGTTACAGCGTGATGAATGTGCTTACTCCATTATGAATGGTAGTTTTACCTCCCGTCTCCTAACTTGCTTCTGGGCATGTGCGGGTTTAAAACGTCATTTTTTACGTAGTTTTGCCCACACACGATCATTTTTTATGACACAAAAAATGACATTTTGAAAAATGACATAAAAAATTTGAGCATGTTCGAATTTTTTTTTGGTCATTTTTCAGAAGACATAAAATGACATTTTGGCCACACACGATCATTTTAAATGACATTTTAAAAAATTTCATTTTTTTTCATCACAAAAAGTGATCGTGTGCACGGGGCATTACTCTCAAGTACTTACTGGAAAAGTCTAGAGGAACACAGTCTATAGAAACATCCAGATGTCCAGGAATCACTTGTAGCTTGGTCTTTTCTGGTCTGCAACAGACAAGGTAATACATATCACTGTGAGTATTTGTAATGTTTGGTGCTTAACCTTATAATTGAATGATCAGATCTAAAATTGCATGCTATTGTTCATCTTAAAGCGGATCTTCAAACAACTGATGCTCTAGTACTGTACTCTCCCTTTCGCTCAGTATTAAAAATATATTTATTTTTTTACTCCGGGCCTGCCTCCTGGGATATGTATGTCACATATCTCCGCCGGTTGCAGAAGCAGGGACAGCAGGGGCCAGTGAGCAGAGCTGGAGCACATTAGCTGGGGCCAGCTGCCCACTAGGGTGACCACATTTCCAAACTGCCATTCAGGGACCCCCCCATAGTTTTCACAGGTTCATCCTGGGACCTGTAGTTCTTTACTAGTTGGGGGGGGGGTCATATCTTCAGCTCTGAGGGGTTCATGGTGGGACCTGTAGTCCTTCACTTTTGGGGGTCACATTCCCCCCAAAAGTGAAGGACTACAGGTCCCACCATGAACTCCTAATATCTAAAGAAGTGACCCCCCCCCCCCAATTTGAAGGACTACAACACCCAGCATGAAATCCCTGAGATCCAAGGGTGTGATCCCATAGATTTTACAGGTTTATGCTGGGACCTGTAGTTCTTCACTATTTGGGGGGCAGGAGGTCTCACATCTTCAGCTCTGGGGGGGGGGGGTTCATGCTGGGACATGTAGTCCTTAACCTTGGGGAGGTCACCCCCCCCCCAAAGTAAAGGACTACCAATCCCAGCATGAACCGATGATATCTAAAGATGTGACCCCCAATTTTGAAACTCCCAGCAAGAACCCTGAGATCTAAGGGTGTGACCCCATATATTTCGCAGATCTATGCTGGGACCTGTAGTTCTTCACTAGTTTGGGGGGGGGGGTGTCACATCCTAAAGCGGATGGCCCATTAAAAAACAATATTAAAAGCCAGCAGCTACAAATACTGCAGCTGCTGACTTTTGATATTAGGACACTTACCTGTCCTGGAGTCCAGCGACATCCGCAGCAGAGGACGAGCATTCGCTCGTCTCTCTGCTGCTCCCCCCTCCATCCACGGTGAGGGAACCAGGAAGTGAAGCGCTCCTGCTTCACTGCCCGGTTCCCTACGGCGCATGCGCGAGTCGCGATGCGCCCTCCGATTGGCTCCCGCTGTGTGCTGGGAGCCGAGAGTTCCCAGCACACAACGGGGGGGGAGGGATCGGGGCGACGGGAAGCTAGGAAAAACCGTCTTTTGCCCGACTCTGTTGTGGCCGGAAGTGGGTGCAAATACCTGTCTTTAGACAGGTATCTGCACCCCCCTCCCCCCTGAAAGGTGTCAAATGTGACAGCGGAAGGGGGAGGGTTCCGATCAGCGTGACTCCACTTTAGGGTGGAGATCCGCTTTAAGCTCTGAGGGGTTCATGCTGGGACCTGTGTCAGTTTTATTCCGGGACACTGTATTGTCCCAGAGTGAAGGTGCCCGGGACAGACCTGCAGAATGCAGGACTGTCCCGGGCAGGCCCGGAGTGGCTAATCGGGAGAACCGGGACAATTCCCGATGGGCTTGTCCGGTTCGGGCCGGTTGCGGGCCGGTCCCGCGGCCGCCTTCCGGCTCCCTTAAAAATTTAGCCCCCGGCGCGGCGGCCTGTAGCGTACGCATTAAACGGCCGATGATTGGCCAGGCCGGGTGGATGTCATACCAGAGGCGGTGTCAGTTATCCTGGCACACAGGGACTGTGTCATGATGTAAGCTGAGCTGTGCATGCACAGCTCTGTTTTGCATGATGGAGAAGACAGTGAGCAGGCAGGAAGGTGTATTTTATTGCAGAAGAGTCACTGCATATCTCGTATGCAAGAAAGATCCTGCCTGCTTGCAATACTGACAGCAGAACTTTAGTTCTGATTAAAAATGTTTGTTACCCCAACACTTCATATTCCTGATATGTGGCTGCTGTACCATGTACTTGTATGAGGAAGTATCCAGTTCTCTTTGTATTGCTTGCTTCCTTTGTGGGAAATCCCTGGTGATCCTGCCAGTCTCATTGCTTTCCTATTAAAAACTGACATGAGAGCACAACATGGTCAGTTCTCTAGCTATGCTGGGACCTCAGCCTGCTCTCCTCCAATGATCAGGCTTGTCTAGACATGCCCCGCTGCACAGCCATTCACTGGGAAGGTCAGTTTGCTGATGGTTTTCCTCCTCCTGCTCCTACGCAGCTGAGAACAGATGGAATGTGATCACTTATAAAAAGGGGGAAAAAAAGGTATTTATAATGTATTTTTATCTATACCAAAATGTTTTGCCTTTTATTTCTATTTCAAACTGAATGGGTTGTTTTATAAGGTGATTGTTTACAATCACTTTAAGGTAATTTGCGATGACCGTAAGGAAAGAGAATACTGTATTTCATAGGCGTGCGCACATAGGCTGTAAGGTGTGCCTGGGCACACCCTAATCACCCTGTACTGTGCAGATTCCCCCTGCTGCCTGGCTGCAGAGAAAGGGACTGGGGAATCTCTGTCCTCAGTCCCTTTCTCTGTCTCAAAAGTTAGACATCAGGGGTCTGTTTAGACCACTGATATTTCACCAAAGCACCAAAGCCCCTAAACAGGGCTCCTAAAAAAATAAAAAAATAAATAAAAAAAATAATAATCATAAAAATAAAATTGTAAAAAAATAATAATACAAATAAAGATAAACTACTGACACCTATCTCTGCCCTGCTGACAAAGCCCTACTGACTTGCCACCCACTGCCATATATGGTATATTACACACACATGTGTGTTTGAGCTTTAGTGTGCACACCCTAATGCAATAGGCTGCGCACACCTATGCTGTATTTATTGGCGTATAACACTCACTAACACTTTTCACCCTGCAAATCGTTTGCGAATAGCGTGTGCATGTAATACTGGAATTTGGGCTGCCTCAGAGAGACAGGGAGGGGGCGGGATGAGCGTCATCAGATTACATACAGCGAGACTCTCCTGTTTACACACTGGCCTCTGTAATAGGAAGTCCCGTCTCCTTGGCCGGCATTGGAAAAGTGTTCTGTCTATCATAGAAGCCAGTCCAGGAGGTGGGGACTTTGTATTAAAGAGGCCGCCGAGTAAACAGGAGATTTTTGCTGTATGTAATCTGACGGCGCTCATCCCGGCCCCCTCCCAGAGATGGGCATTGATCAGGCTGCATTTATGGCAATGGGGACGCTGCAGATGAGCATTAATCAAGCTGCATTGATTGGTAATTGTGAGGCTACAGATGGGCATGGATTAAGATGCATTGATGCGCAATGGTGAGACATTGATCAGGCTGCATTGATGGGCAATGTCCCTTATTTTTCTTAAAAGTTTTTATTTAATTATTATTTTTTTCCCCTGAAACTTCCCTCTTAAAAAAAGGGTGCGTGTAAATACGGTATATAGTGTTTTAGGTCTCTCAACATTGCACCAGTGAAACCACACAATTAAAAAGATCAAACAACATTTACTAGTGACAGGTTACAGAAGATTGCAGGTTACCGAAGATTGCAGTTTTTGTTTTTTTCACTCTCAGGGTCAGCCTATCTCAGCAGCAAGAGGACAGCAATCGTGTTTGCACAACTTTCACCAACAAGTGAGTATCATGGCAGTCTAAGCTTGGAAGAAATTGTACAAGGACAGGCAGCTATTTAAGCACCCATTCATTCCCAGGGAGATATCTGCCCAACTAAAGCCAGCCTAAGAAGAAACGTAAGCAGTCATTTCAAAAATGATAAAATAAACAGATGTTTTGGGCCAGAGAAGCACATACTTCCTGTATTCAGCCAGTAGCTTTAGCAGGTCGTCAATGGAAAGTTTGCTGCCATCCTGTTTGTAAAGAGGAGAAAATTTCCCTTCGATGTCCAGCGTCCCCTGAGTGTCCTTAAATACTGGCCTTAAAAATAAAAAAAAACACACACAATTATTTACACTCAAAAGAAAACCATTATGGGTTTAATAGATCATTTTATTACATGTTTTAATATTAATTAATAATTTTAAAATAAATAAATAATAAATAATTTTAAAAAATACTTTTTATTTAAATTAAATTTAATAATTTTCTGACAGTTATGTAAAAACCTATAATTTCTGACTGACTTATATACTGTATTTTAATTTCTTGAATTAAATTGTTACATTACAAGTACACATTAATTTAATACAAGGTACTTCAATTACATTTAGCTTGCAAAGCACACTGGTATTTGTAATAAGATAGCCCAGCAGTTACAACAATACCGTTTGAAAACTCTCACTCTAGGAATGATGAAGCCAAAGCTGCTAACCACAAAGGTGATCACTTTTTTTTTTGCAGACCATGGCACAACCATTTAGAAGCAAACTCCAGAGTGCTTCGAAGGTCATATGGCAGGTCATATGGAGGTGCCAGACATATAAAGTAAAGTAAGTTTTGTGCTTCAAATTACTGAAACATTTTGCAGTAATGTCCAAGCAACTTCTGATGTCCATGGGCAATTATAGTCCTGCAAATCAGCCAATAGCATTTCACAGAATGAAAGAATGATTACCTTGCAGCCCAGGCAAATGGCATCCTGTAACAACCAAGGCGACTGCATACTTGCTTAGCTATTTTGTGCACTTTCTGTGCTGTCTAAGGGGGAAAAAAAGATATAAATGCATGATACACAAATAGTCAAATACTTTAAACAGTGTCCATTGCTGTGAGTTTCTTCAAATGCTGATGAGAACCAAATTTAAATAAAGCATATATAAAAATGTGTGTGTGATGGAGAGGTTTTTATTGTGATCAGTGTCCACACTGCCAGGATTGGATGCGAGGGGCTAAACACCAGTGTGCATTGGGCCTAAAGGTGACATGAAATGCAGGCTATTCTACAGAAATTACATAATTATCATTTGCCTTGTCATATTGCTCATATCCAAATATAAGCAAAGATGTAATTATTTTTAAAATACAAGAATAGGATTTTGTAAATAATATTTTGCTATACAAAATGTCGCGTACACACGATCGTTTTTCGGGTTCTAAAAAAATGACATTTTTTTTTAAATGTCATTAAAAACGTTCGTGTGTGGGCTTCAGAGCATTTTCGGGGTTCTGAAAACGAGGGCAAAAAAAAATTCAAACATGCTCTATTTTTTTTACAATGTTTTTAATGTTGTCATTTTTAAGGTTTAAACATGGTCGTGTGTGGGCTTTAACGACGTGAAAAATCCATGCATGCTCAGAAGCAAGTTATGAGACGGGAGCGCCCGTTCTGGTAAAACTACCATTCATAATGGAGTAAGCACATTCATCCGCTGTGTGTGACAGACAGAAAAGCGTGAATCGTCTTTTACTAACACAAAATCAGCTAAAGCAGCCCAAGGGTGGCGCCATCCGCATGGAACTTCCCCTTTATAGTGCCGTCGTACATGTTGTACGTCACCACGCTTTGCTAAAGCATTTTTTTTTTCACAATCGTGTTGGCAAGGCCGTTTTAATGATCGGGTTGAAAAAAAATTTGTTTTTTCTAGACCCTTAAAAACTTAGGCCCAGATTCAGGTACATCTGCGCATTATTGGACCGGCGTACTTAGCGCACGCCTTCACGTTAGACTTGCGCAATTTTGCCGCGTAATCACCTATTCTCGTATTTTTTGCGCAGGAAATTGCGCATACGTAACGTTTTTCCAGAGGCGTAAGGGGAGTAATACAAATTGGGAAGGACGTGGGCGTGTTACATTGAAATGAGCCGTGACCCCATGCAAATGAAGGGGCCGGCCCGCTCGCACATGCGCGCGTGAAGGAGACCATGTCAGCTCCGCTGTGCGCATGCTCACAACTCGGGAGCGGCGCAATCAGTGAAATTGGAAATGGACTAGGGCAACGTTGTGAACTACGCAGACAGCATAAATAGACACACACAAACGCATTGCATTGCAAAAGTACATCCTTTGTGTCCCTTCCCATTTAACCAATTGCTTTAGTTGAAGTTCTATGTGCCTTGTGATTGT